>CAUYPK010093878.1:0-14352 GCA_963574355.1 Loris lydekkerianus
TATGTTCCAACTCCATCCATGTAAAGATGAAAGAGGAAAAGTCTCCATCTTTCTTTAAGGCTGCATAATATTCCATGGTGTACATATACCACAATTTATTTATCCATTCGTGGATCGATGGGCACCTGGGTTTCTTCCATGACTTAGCAATTATCAATAGGGCTGCGACAAACATTCTGGTACAGATATTTTTGTTAAGGTGTGATTTTTGGTCTTCTGGGTATATGCCCAGCAGGGGAATTGCCGGATCGAATGGCAGATCTATTTTCAGATCTCTAAGTGTTCTCCATATATCTAGTGATACTTCTTTTTGTATTATAATAATCTGCCTTTACCTTTCTCCTGATTGGATTGTAATATTTACCTAATTTTAATATTTGTCTGTAATACTAAAAAGAGTATATCCCATAGAATGACTTCTAAGAGCCTGGAACCCTTTTCATTATTTATAATCATATACTTCAAATCACAATATGCCAAGCCCACAAGAAGATATGATTACTGGATAGGATCTATAAATGAATAATGCTTCATGTGGAGTAAAGTTTACATTCTCCGTTTATTTTTTTCTAATTCTTATTTAAAGCACTGCCACATAATGCAGGAAGGCAATTTAACTAGAAGGACTTGTAAAAATGTTCTTTTCTAGACCTTTTTAAAATGTATATAAGCCTTAAATAATATGAACCCCTTTCAGTGATATTGATTTGCCTGATCATTAGTAAATATAATTGAGATCAAGTCAAAACATTTTTCCAAGATTCTGAGAATCAATTTAATCTTTTTCTTCTTTACATTAGTCCAAGATAATTTCAAATGTTCACTGAGAGCCTGTGGCTCAGTGAGTAGTGCGCCGACCCCATATACCAAGGGTAATGGGTTCAAACCCGGCCTCAGCCAAACTGCAACAACAACAACAAAAAAAAAATAGCCAGGTGTTGTGGCAGGCGCCTGTAGTCCCAGCTACTGGGGAGGCTGAGGCAAGAGAATCGCCTAAGCCCAGGAGCTGGAGGTTGCTGTGAGCTGTAATAGCACAGCACTCTACCAAGGGCAATAAAGTGAGGCTCTGTCTCTACAAAAAAAAAAAAAAAAAAAAAAAAAAAAATTAAAATTAAAAATTGTGGCTTGTTGAAAGACATTATTAAGAAAATAAAAAGAACAGAATGGGAGATAATATTTTGAAGCTACTCATCTGACAAGTGATTAATAACTATAATATACAAGGAGGTCAAGAACTTGGTAGAAAAAAAAATCTTATAATTCGATTAAAAATTGGGTCAGTATCATGCTGTTTTGATCACTATAGACTTGTAATATTACCTGAAATCTTGCAATGTGATGCCTCAAGATTTCCTTTATGTGTCTAAGAATGGCATTGGCTATTAGGAGTTTTTTTCTAGCTTCATATGAATCAAAGTACTGTTTTTTTCAAGTTCTTTAAAGTATGACATTGGTGCTTTGCTGTAGATTGCATTAAATGTATAGAATTTTGCGTAGTATGGACATTTTAACAATGTTAATTCTTCCCAGCCATAAGCATGGTATGTTCTTCTATTTATTGACATCTTCTGTTATTTCCTTTCTCAAGGTTTCATAGTTCTCCTTATAGAGATCTTTCACGCCTTTTGTTAGATATAGTCCCAGGTATTTCATCTTTGTTGGCACTACTGTAAAAGGAATAGAGTCTTTGATTTTCTTCTTGACTTAACTATTGCTGGCATATACGAAAGCTACTGATTTGTGGATATTGATTTTGTATCCCAAGACCTGCTATATTACTTGATCACTTATAAGAGCTTTGTAGTTGAGTCCCTTGGGTTTTCAAGGTATAAGATCATGTCACCTTTTTGGAAATAAGTATGGAGAATCCTCAAAGAGCTAAAAGTAGACCTTCTATTTGACCCTGCAATTCCATTACTAGGTATCCTACCCAGAAGAACAAAAACAATTTTACCACAAAGACATTTGCACTAGAATGTCTATTGGAGCTCTATTCACAATTGCCAAGTTGTGGAAGCAACCTAAGTCCCATCAATTCATGAATGGATCAACAAGCTGTGGTATATGTATACCATGGGATATTATTGAGCCATTAAAAAATACGGAGACTTTACATCTTTTACATTTACTTGGATGGAGTTGAAATGCATTTGTCTTAGTAAAGTATCATAAGATTGGAAAAATAAATATCCAATGTACTCCATACTAATATGAAATCAATATATAAATTGCATATATACAATATATACAATTAAATGCTCATAAGAATAATAAAACACTAATATAGTCCAGTTCGGGGGTAGAAGAAAGTGGGACCGGGGAGGCAGGAGGATGTTTGGCAGAAAGAGGAAGGGCATGAGGTGGGATCTCACCTAATGTGCACATTGTGAGGGTATATAACATGCCCCCTGGGTGAGGGGCTCTTCTACAAATGGAACTTTACCCTGAAGTGAGAACATTGTAACCTAAAAAGTATACCCTCATATTAATTTGAAAAAAAAAAACAACAACAACAACAAAAAAAAAAACACTCTATGGGCTATACTGTAAGGATAAACAAAACATCTTTCTGGACTTAAGAATGCTACCCCTGATATAACATAACCACCTAGAAAATAGAAACTGTCTTGGGCTTCTCCAGGGTCATCATGAGCTTAGTTAAACACCAGAGAGTAGGTACTGCTGAATACCCTTTGTGAGGAATGCCTCCACCACTGCTGAGGTGAAACCAAGCAATATTCAATGATCTTAAAGTGGAGGGGATATAAAAGAGTATTTTAGTATAATGGTACATAACAACTCAGCAGATTACTTCTAGGAGCAGCTTACATGTGAAAGGAAACTACATTTGGGGCCTTGTTGATTATATTATATAGGTGTTGGTCCTTGCAGAATTGCACCTTGCAGGGGACTATATCTGGCAGAATGTATTTTTAGGCTTTTAAACAGAAATAAACAATACAAGCTATTTAATTAAAATGGCACAGAATGAGAGAAGATGGAGACCATTTACACATTGGCATTAACTGAGCACAATTATAGTTCTTCTCGATTGTTCATTTGAGGAGAAAAAAATAATCCAGAATAAATTTTTTTTCTGAATGAGAATGAAGTCACACTCCCTATTAATTTCATTTTGTAGACAGAGTCTTACTTTGTTGCCCTGAGTAGAGTCCCATGGCATCATAGCTCCCAGCAATCTCAAACTCCTGGGCTTGAGCAATCCTCTTGCCTCAGCCTCCCAAGTAGCTGGGATTACAGGCATGGGCCACAACACCTGGCTAGTTTTTCTATTTTTAGTAGCAGTGGGGTCTTGCTCTTGCTTGGGCTGATCTCAAAGTCCTGAGCTCAAGCAATCCACCCACCTTGGCCTCCCAGAGTGCTAGGATTTCAGGCATGAGCTTCTGTGCCCAGCCAAATTTTTTTTTCTTAATACTGGGACATAATTAATGATGAAAATAAAAATAAAAATGAAAAAAAAATTCTGGGATATACCCAAGGTAAGTGCCTAGTGGAAAAACAGACATGGTGAGAAGAAGAAGGAGAGACCTGGCACAGTAAAAATAGTCATCCTCATCTTTTTAAAATTAAGTCCTCCTTTGAGAAATTGGTCTCATAAAATACTCTCTAGGGGAAAGCCCAACATAAACCTCTGGTCTGGTCATTTTGTATCCACTCTGGGCTGATAGCCAGATTGTTTTAAATCAATGGACTATGGACTAGAGTGGATTTGGACTTGCGGATGCTTTGAGACTAATAGGAAGTGTTTTATTAACCCATAAGGAGGGCATATTTTTACAGTGCTCTATGGTTATCTTTTTTTTGGGGGGGGGGAAATGACTGTTTCACATACATTATTTCACATTGATTTTGATCCTTTGAACTTTAAGAGGTAAGCAAAGCAACTTTTATGATACTCATTACAAAGATAAGAAAACTAAAAAGGAGACACATTTAGTAATTACGTTAAGGTAACACATTTAGTAATTAGGTTAAGGTAACACAAACAAAGTTATGAACACAGACTTTGTATCAGAGTTCTGAACGTCTATCAGTGCTCTTTTCACTCTACCATACTGCCTCTCATACATATCCTGAGACTTGAGCCTACCTGGCTTGGAAAATACCACAAACTATCCTAAAGTATCAGAGAGAAGAATTTGGGTGAGCACACAATACAGCCAATAGTGATCCTTTATGTAACTGGGAACTGAAATACGAGGAAAATCATCTAGGCTATAGTCATGAAACTACACTTGATTGTTTCCTCTTTTCAGCACTAACTCTGAAAGAGCTGATGGCATCTTTGCCTATTGAGACCACTTAGAGGGCAATTGGCTGGTGATTTGTCACAAGGACCTGAATAAGATGCGCTTCCAACCAGAAATGTCAGTTACATAAGGAACATCTTTTTTTTTATTTTTTTATTTTTATTTTCACTCTCTGAGTGAGTTGCAAAATAAACTAAACTATCTTGCAGATTTCTAATCAGGAGATTTGGCTACAGGAAATTTTAGACAAACCAGGATATTCAGTTCAGCATTTGGATAATTTATCAATCAGATACCAATTATCTAGCTCTTAGGATATTCATAGGTTTTTGCTTAATTTATCCTCATTCTTTAAACAGACATTTAGCATCATGGAGGATACAGGATAAGGAGATAGTGAGGGGAAACCATAGTCCCTGTACCTGGAGGTAGCACAAGTCATTCCAATTATAATATGTCTCTAGACCTCTTCTTCCTTTGTCAAATGAGGGAAATAATCTGGACATCTAAGTCAGCAACACTGTCAGAAATAATGACTAAATACAGTAAGAGAGCAGAAGAATCATTCTCAGTACTTAGAGTAAAACAAAGGCGAAAAGGAAACCCAAGTCTGGAGTGATCTCAGGATTGATTTAATTATTGTTCTTTAGATTTATAGCTCCAGATATCTGAAATGTCTGAAGTGAACCCCAGAGAGAAAAGCCATGTCTAACCACCCAAATGACTTGACTTGCTTAAAACATACTACAATAAAAGGAAATAGTTTAATGCCAACATATAAGGATTTTGCAGTTTTTAACCAATTGTTTCAGTATCATGTTAAGATAGATGAAGACTTTACCTCTTTCATGTTTACATGGATGGAGCTGGAACATATTCTCCTTAGCAAAGTATCCCAGGAATGGAAGAAAAAGTATCCAATGTACTCAGCCCTACTATGAAGCTAAACTATAGCTTTCACATGAAGGCTATTACCCAACTATACCACAAGACAAAAAAAAAAAAAAAAAGATTCTTCTCTCTCTTAAATCACTTTATCTCATTGTCTTCCAGGGAAAGATAAACACAATAAAATGCTGAAATCCTTCAACTCTCAATAGGTCCCTTCTTCATCTGTTTGTTAATCTTTCAGGAATACACACACACACACACACACACACACACACACACGGTGCCCAAAAATGTATCTGTGTTTTAAGAAAGGAAAATGTATTGACGTTGTTATACTCAAGTCATGCTTAACATCTGCATTTACAAGAGACACAAGATAAAAAATGTTATTGGCATATATTGAGGTTTATAATTCTTTTTCCTTTCTTAAAATGTGTGTACATTTTTTGGCACCCTCTGCATCTATATACCCCCACACATATCAGTTATATATATTTCAGAACATATGAATTTATAGTATTAGAACTTTAAGAAAACTCGAATCATACGTCTACAATTTTACCTTTTGAATGTTACATGTGTACTTTTTTAGATTAAACCCTTTTGGGATGTTTTATTTTTAATCCATTACATTGACTATTAAAAATAAATTATGTAAGTTTTCATGTCAATTGCAAGTAATAAACAGATTGGAAGCCATCATTGCATCCTATAAGAAAAAAATAGACAAATTGAAAATCAAAAATTTCTCCTGAACCTATTTGAATACTGAGTTTGTAAGGCAAATGGAAAAATGGTATTCTGAAATTTAGCTATTCATGTGAATCCAGAAAGTAATAAAAGATGAATATTGGATGACATTATAGAAAAGACAAAACTAAAGAAACTGGAAGCAAAAGTATTTGCTGATAGTTTGGGGAAATGAAAGGGTTAAAGAATCATAGGACGGAGTTTAGGAGGGTTATGAAATTTCTTTATATAATACTGCAATGGTTATTACTAGATATTTATAATAGGATTTATTGAAACACAGAATTTTAAAGCAGAGAGAACTAATCTTAAACCATGAAAAGTTTGAAGAAGTCATTTAACAGATCAGGGGTATTCAGGATGTAATGCAAGAAGACTCCCACGAATCTGCTTGTGTTACAAATGTCTGAAGCAGATTCTGAAGGAGCAGGAGGATGAGGTGCTGACCTGAGTAACTCTGGAAGTGAACAGTGTCTTTAAGACTAAAGAAAAAAAAAAAAGAGTACACTTAATCACAAGGCTCTATTCAATAAAGGCTGACAATTCTGTAAGCATTACTATATTCTAAAAATACATATCTGGATGGCAGATGGGATCAAGCATTCTCAGTTTGGGAGAGTGCACAGATGAGGAAGGAAGCTGGAATGATTCATGTCAGAGCCTTGGTGGCCTCTGTATGAATACAGATTTGGTAGGTTTAGCTCAAGATGGATAGAGATGGTGACATATTCACAGAAGGGAGAATGTATACAAACTAGTGTGTGTGTGTGTGTGTGTGTGTGTGTGTGTGTATAAAATCTCTAGTATTTATATTATATATGTAAAATATAATTACATATATTAGAGATTATATATATATACATATATATACACACACAAACATACACACACTAGCTTGTATACAATCTCCTTGCTTGGTCAGATGAAAAGACCTATAAGCTATAATACCCAATAACAATTAGCCAAAGAGAACACTCAGTGCCCATATGTGGTTTCCAATATTTTTCTCTAGTAATAGGCATATTTGATTCTTGGGAAAATGGCTGAATTTAGAACTAGGGCAAAATATAGACAAAATTAGCCTAGTGCAACTTGCAGTTCCAGAAATAGGAGAAGACACACACCTGAAGTCCCACACAAGGATGGGTGATTACACCAAAGGGAGACAGGCGGTAACGGGAAGGGGTCCCAGTGCTAAGGCCACTAAAACATAAAAAAAACGAAATCATAGTCAATATGAGTGTCTCAAAAGTGTCCATACATAGGGAAAATGGGAAATTGTAGCTTAATAGACATTTATTTACAAAATTTTACAAGGAGGTAGTCAACATGTAGAGAATATTTTGTGAATATTTGTAATGAATATGGTGGAAGAACAGGTACATTTAGCAACAGTTTCCCCTGTTTCTTATGTAGGGTGAGTTTAGGGGTGACTTTTGGGGATACCTTCTTGTGTTATAATCCAAAGCATAAAAAAGTGTTTAAATGACATAATTCTGTTCATAAATATACGGGGAAAAGAGGCAAAACTATAGTGTCTCTTTTGTTTCTTGGATTTCTCTTTCTTCCTTCCACTACTGTAGCAGATGCCATTCACTTATTGGACCCACAGAATCCAGCCAAGGGCCTGGATTCTAGTAGACAGTCTGTTACTATTAGAGGAACAAAGACCATTTGAATATACCATTTATATCAGTGGTGAACTGTATGAAAGGGTCGCGGCATTAGGGAGGTTGAGAACCACCCATCAACATCTCGAGCATCCACTTAACTCCTGCCAAACACATTCACTGGATCTTTGCCCAGGTCTCACAAAGGAGATGTGAAAAAGAACATTTTCCTTATACATTAATGAAAAACAATTTTCCAAAATGTGCCTAATGTCTGAAAAGACAAAATTGGAAGAATTCTCTTTATTACTACAAGGTTGGGTTGTGTTTCAATCGTGTAAGTCTAAGTACTATTGCCTTTTTGTAAATACATTTAACACACCAGGTTTTCACTTTTTAAAAATGAAAGTCTGAAACATTGTAGAAAAAATAAAATACATTTTAGATAAATGAATTTACTTAAAAAAAATCTGAAAATACCTTATGATGCAGAAACATTTGTATGGTGAGATGCCAATGATTATAATTTCAAGCTCTCAAAAGCTTGTTCTTCCTTAAATTCTCAATGCTGTAACACAAAGTTCCCAGAGTCCTTTCAGTGTCCTTTATGTGAGATTAAAGAGATATTCCAATAGGATGGCACCTGTGGCTCAAAGTAGTAGGGCTGCAGCCCCATATATCCGAGATGGTGGGTTCAAATCCAGCCCTGACCAAAAAAAAAAAAAAAGGAGAGATATTTCATTTTATTCCATTTAGGTAAATGCTAGTAGTTGTTCCTTCATTTTGTACAATGTAATCACACACATACACACACACACACACACACACACACACACACAATGTGTAGCCCTTCGTTGAGATTTCCTAATTCTGGAGTAATGTGACATCATATTTTTCATATTTCCTTTATGTTATTAATATGATTATTTTCATTCTCTGACTATAGGTTATACCTACTTCAAAGTATTCTTTTATAAAAGGTGGCCCACATATAGAGAATATTTTGTAACTATTTTATAAAATTTTGTAATTAATATTTGTAAATAATGGTACATTTAGCTAGAATTTCCCATTTCTCCTAAGTGTGGCAAGTTTAGGAGCCCCTTTCGGGAAACCCTGTGTTGCTTCTTGTTATTTTCCCCCCTAAATTGTTATTGTTTTGCTTGATTACTTCTTGAAATAAGTCTGTAGAACATGTTTGTATCACTGTATGCATTGTTTGGTGTTCCTGTTCTGTTGGATGTTTATTTTTGTTTATTCTTCGATGTTTTTTAAAAAGTCTAGTTTGCTAGAGGTTACCTGGCTAGACTTTGTGTTTAAATACCTAGTGCCAGTAAAACTTCAGTTCTGTGCTTTAGCAAATGCATTTAATATTCAGGAAGTTTTCAGACATCTCGTGACTTCTGCTTTTCCGCCACAGTCGCCAATGACGCAGAGATGAACGGGTGGCTTGGAATCCCGGTTTCCACTGCACAAAAAGGCTCCTGAGGGTGTGTGCAGAGCTAGCGAACTCTTTAAGCCAACCTTATTTCCAGGATTACCCTGTGAAATTTCGGTCCACTCTGCTGTTTCATTGATTTCTTCAACCAGGATTCTAACCTCAAGTTAGGAGCATTGATGGCCTGTTATTTTCATTTGTTACTGATTTCACTATTTGTCTGAAAGTGCTGCTTATGGGACAATTTACCTTCTTTTCCAAACCAAGTGAGCCACACTGTCTTTGTGTCCTTCTCTGAAATCCAGTCATTTTCATAAATGAATGCATTTATTGTCTATGATTGGTCCAGTTTGAGAGTTCTAAAATGGTGATTTGTGACAATTTCATCAAGTTGTGTAGTTCATTTTTAAAGAGAGAGTATCTGTTAACCTTAGCCATGCTGGAAGATACCTCTACTGTGACCGAATTTCTCTACACTATTTTCTAAAAATATGAAACAGTTAATTTATAAACACTGATAGAAACAAATCAACTAGCTGATTCATTCCCAATTTATTTTTGGTTATATAGAAATAACTTCTATAATGTGTAGTAAATTACATGGCACACATTAATGTCATTAGATATTTTTCCCAGTAAATATATGCTGTGCTAACACATTTCCCCGTAAAAGCACCTATTTCACAAATATTTACTGAGTTTCTAATATTGTCTGAGTCCTAACCTCAGCCTCACTCTACCATCCTGACTGGGAGGAGGATGCTCCCTGCCCTCCCAAAGTTTACCATAAGCAAACACTGAACCCATATATATATGATGCATTCTATTTAATAAAAGAAAATGAATATAGCACATGAGAACATTTAAATAGGGGATAGACATTTTGTAAGATATTCATTTTTTAGAGTTTTTTTTTTTTGTACGTAAACTCTGGACTCTTGATATATGTATTTCGATAGGTCTGGTTTGTTTTGTGTTTCTTTTGATATGTACAGTTCTGGTAGAAAGATTCTAATACCATTCCTTTCTTTCACAATAAGTATTTTAAAGACTTTTATAATATTCTTTTTGATTTTATGTCCCTTGAGAAATAAAACAGTTCCAAACATAGCCACGTATGCAAAAGCATGTGGGGCACGGGGCTGCTGTCAATCATGACAAGAGTGGGCTCTGATTTCACATCGTTTTTGCTTCACCACTAATACCATTCAGTGATAAAAATTGCTATGAAAACACAGATTTTAAAGTGATCGCAACCGAGATAATTGAATATACTTTGTACCTAGTACAATTTAATTTCAATGGTGGTTACTTCATTTTCAAGGATTCTGTAAGTGATCACTGTCCCCCAACTTCTCACACAGTCAGGCACTTTGGATGAAATTATCATGTGGAAATTATTTAGCTTTATCTGTTCTAAACATGGCTTGTACGTTTATATCTCTGTGGCCTTATCATTTTATTACTTTTTTATTTCCCAAATGCCATCATTTCTTAATGTTCAGTTTAAAGCCTGGCTTCTCTGCCAAAGAATTCCATTATGTGGAATTGACCTAAAATTTACCTAAAAATATTGTAGCAAAGAAATAGTTACATATATGTTTTGGGGGATGGTTATTTTTGTAATCAGAATTGGCTTCTCATCTGGGAAAAATCCATATAAATTATGTTTTAAAATAAACCATTTTGGAAGTATAAGTGTTCTTAAAGCTATTCTTAGTATTTCAGTGTTTGAGTATATCATGGTTTTTTCAGCCAACATAGAGTTTTGGAATATTTCTGGTCTTTTCAGTTGTTTATAATTAAAAAATAATCTTTTATATGAGTCCTTTTACATATTTGAGACTGTATCCTAGAGGAGAATTAGTGTATCGGGTTTGGTTTATGCATAGTTTTGTAAGATGCTTCTAGGGTTTTCTCTCTCATAGTTGTCCTCCACCTCTACCCCCCACCCCCACCAAATTGCTTTGCCTGAGGGAACATGAATCTTGGCAGCCTCAAAAATGACACTTGTTGTAATCTTGGACTTCTGTCAGTTTTCTGAACTCTCATTTTACTTTTAAATTGCATTTCCTTTGACAAGTGAGATTGAATATTTTACATCAGTTAAAAAGACAAATAACATGTTCATTTATTTGTGAACTGTACAAACTTGTGGATCTATCCAATTGTTCCTCTTTTTTGGCTTGATAACACTTTGCGCACTAGAGCTAGTAGTCTTTTGCCCTTGATACATTGCAAAGACACACACAATGCTCACATACACATAACGTATTCGGCCTTCCAACAGTGTTTTTTGTTTTTGTTTTTTAAAGATGGGGTTTTGCTCTGTTGCCCAGGCTGGACTGCAGTGGTATGATCATTGCTTACCACACCCTCAAACTCCTGGGCTCAAATGATACTCCTGCCTCAGGCTCCCAAGGAGCTAGAATTATAGGTTCCTGCCACCATGCTTGGCTATTTTTTAAATTTTGTTTATTGTTGTTATATTTTGGGAGGACAGGTCTTTCTATGCCGCCAAGGCCAGTCTTGAACTCCTGGCCTCAAACAATCCTCCCTCCTTAGCCTCCCAACGAGCTGATATTACAGGCATAAACCACGATGCCTGCTTCCAACAAATATTTTGCACTCAAATTTACCAAGCTTTCTATTGCTTCCAGATCTTGAGTCCTCACTCTGAAACTATTCTCTTTTCTTAAAAGATAAGAAATTCAGAACAAATTTTCTACAATTATATGGTTTTCATTTTTACTTTCTAATATTTTCATTTCTTATACTGAATAGTAGGACATATGATCTGCTAGAGATTTAGAAATGGAACAGAAATAAATATGTACAGATGAGTTATCCTCCCCTGCGGTCTCTTTGTCTTTTTTCTCCTTCTGCCTTATACAGAAATATTATATGTGATTGCTTAGCCGGTCAGGTAATCAAAATCCGATAACTAATCAGTTGTCAAACAGACTTTTCTCTCCAGATAACTGGGATTTACATGCAAGTTCCACACACCCACTATCTCCCTAGGTGAAATATATAGTCAACCTAATCCAAAAATATGTGATTGAGCTCAAATGCTATCAATATAAAAATAATATTTAAAGTATGTTTTATTTCACAATTTATTTTACAAGAGTAGTCCTATTCAATTTGAAAATCTTCCCATTATATTCACTTTTTTTTTTTTTTTAAATACTTATATTACCAGGGTTTGGTGACCATATATTTTACTATACACACTGTTCCTCATAGGAAAACATCAGATGAAGTTACCTTCCATTTTAGGAGGATATTTTAATTTACATTTCCAATTAACACAAAACAATATTGATTTAAGAAAGGATTAGTTCAGGTGTATTTATTATTTCAGTTTTTCCATACTTTTTTTTTTGTTGTTTAATAAACACATTTGTTTGTGGCTAATGTTAAAGGAATTTGCTTACTGAAAATCTTCGTGTTAGGAACAAAAGCAACAAAGATAACAATTTAAAAATAATTTTAAGTGGTTCTTTCTTGCTAGAAAGATATCTCACCTAATTTGCCGTTACAGTAGATCAATCATTTAAAGTTTTAATTAAAGTGCTTAAAGAGCTATTAACATTGCATTTGTTACAACAAAATCAGATTCACAGGGTAACATGTTAATCAGAAAATTCTGTCCATAGTTCATAACATCTTATCATTGCTAAATTATCAAGCTGGTAGAAAGATGAATTATAATATTACCGCTTCTGATAAAGCAAAAAATACGTTTTTACTCAAACAAATTAATTAGCTTGTATGTCCTTTAAATACATGTAGTGATTAAACACTTTAAAAGTACCTAAAGACTAAAACATTTCTATAAATCACTTTTTAGAAATCAATAAAATTCTCTGTTTTCTCAGTATTTACATAAATTTATTTCCCTGGTAAATTATAATAGGTGGTATTTATAAGAAGATATTTTATATATCTCAAAAAATTAAGGTGTATAAATACAAGATGCTTTTTTAAAATAATTGGTGAATTCCCATAACATGAGGTAAAGTATAAGCAGGTGTTGATATATGTGATGGCTGTAGAATTTTATATAATACATATACATTATAAAATTATATGCATTACATTTATTGCATGCAATCGTGCAAATAAAAATATGCATGTTTATATATTTTAAGAAAATTAGTATATCAGCAAAGATATTTTTCCTACTTTTTTTTTTCCCCTTAACCCTGGACTTCATAGATAGTAGATAGATAATTTGAGTTATTTTGTACCCCTTCAGAATCTTCTCTAACTAAAATGTGGATCTCCAACAAGCTACTAGAATAGTTTTTTTCTTCTCTTTTTTTTTTTTTTTTTTTTTTTTTTTTGCAGTTTTTGGCCGGGACTGTGTTTGAACCCATCACCTCTGGCATATGGGGCCAGTGCCCGGGTCCTTTGAGCCACAGGTGCAGCCCTAGAATAGTTTTTATAAACTACTATCAGGTCATTCTTTTGCTCAAAAAGGTGTTGATGGTTCTTCATTGCCATTGCAGCTGTTTCCCATATACAGATATGCATCAGAATCATTTGAGAAACATTAAAGAGAAAAATACAGACTATGAGGCACCAATGGATCAGAATCTTTAACAGTGAGACCCTAAAATGTGTTTTTGTTTCTTAGTGCTTTGATCTTCAACTAGAAATTGGGAACCACTGTCTTGTAAGATAAAGTTTAGAGTTTGTAGCCTAATTTTCAAGGATGTCTTGTCATCACACTTTACTCTCTGTCTTCTTTCACTGTTATGGGTATCTTGGTTTCTGACTACGCTAAACCTTAATACATATATTGACTCATTCTTCATTTTGTTTTTGGCATTTTGCTGATGTGGTTGTGTGGATCAGTTAATTCGTTTTTATAGCTGAGTGTTATTTCATTGTACAGATACACCACAGTTCATTCCTTTCTTTGTTGGTTAGTTGGTGGATGGTGTTGTTTTCAGCTTTTTACTATTGTGAATATCCGTGTGCAGGTGTCTGAGTGGATATTATTTTCATTTCTCTTGGGTAAATACTCCCTTGTAGGAATGGGTTTGCTTAGTTGTACGGTGAGTGTATGTATGTTTTATTTTTATTTTTTTTTTTTAAGGGATATGTGCATATTTATTATTTTTATGTACTTGGAATATTTAAGAAAATATGGTTAATAAGGGTGATATGCATACAATTAACTTTAAATGTATCATGGAATAATTTAGATTTGTAATCTTTTTTTTTTTTTTTTTTTTTGAATTTTTGGCCGAGACAGGGTTTGAACCTGCCACCTCCGGCATATGGGGCCAGTGCTCTACTCCTTTGAGCCATAGGCACCGTCTTGTTGGAACATTTAGGAGAAATTTAAAATTACCTTATTTTAAATTTGATTTATTAT
>CAUYPK010093879.1:0-12955 GCA_963574355.1 Loris lydekkerianus
AATGTCGGGAACTGCCGGAAGCCAAAGCTTAAAAAAAAGAGTTTTCTCCAGAAAAATACTAAAATAAATCAATTACAACCAGACAGGCAAGAAAAACATCCTGACCATTGGATTACCACACCTGCTCTGGGAATTCCCCACCCTCTCATACCTCTGAGCACACCTCCCCCCTCCGCTTGTGTTTAAATAGCTGTCAAAAAATAAAGTTTTTGGGAGCTTGATCAGAATCCTGTCTTGCTCCCTGTTCTTCGTGCCTCTTGTTCCCTTTTTTCACTCTCTCAGCTCCATATCCGAGGTCCTGCTGAACTAGCCCCACGGGCCGGGGCAGGGAACAGATTGTGCAGCTGGTGGGATCTCGATAAAAGTTGTTTTCCAGTAAAAAATAAAAAAATAAACAGGGGAGACAAAGACTGATAAATATTTAATTTGTCCTATAGTCAAAGGAGGAGTGACTGAGGTAGATAAATAATGATAATATTTAAGGTGGATAAACGTAAGTCCTGTGTTTATTTTCCCCAAATTAACTGCACAGTATTGGGGAAGTAACAACAAAGATTAGGCCATGAGGTTTTCCCCTTCCGCCCACAATGCTCTGCTTCCTGGCTCTCCTGGGCTCAGGGAACGGTGCTTTCTAGCAGTGATTCAGAGAGAAATGACTCAAAGGTCAGCTTTTCATTTCAGAATAGACTTTTATAGCTGTTGGAAGAGAAAACAGATTTAAGAGAAAAGGCTTTGGGGGCAGCAACTCATCTCATTCTTGGCCTGCATGCCAGGCAAATCCAAGAACAGGAAACACCTGCTCAAAAAGCCCACAGGCCAAGGGAAAAGAGAGTCAGGGGGTGAGCAAAGGAATGAGTCGTGGACGTGCATCCCTGAAAGGAAGCGCTGCGCCCGGCTCGTTAGCTGGCCTGGGGTGGGCGTGGGAGCAGAGGGCACAGGCACTATAAGCCCCACGTAAGTGGAAGTATCTTGGAACACGGGAAAAGAAGCTGCCTCTCTTCCTGGGAGGCCCATACAAAGCAAGGAGGAGTTTGGGAGCTTCCCCACCCCATGGTGTCTGCAGCTCCCCCACACCAGTGCTGTCGCCTGGGCTCCTAGGGTGGTGAGGACATCTAACAGTGTCCCTGGGCCTGGAAGAGGAACTCTATCAGCGAGAGCCTCACAGGGAGTACAGGGGGCATTCCGAGCATGTGGGGGGATATGTTGGAAACATGTCCAGATATGTTTTCACACATTTCATGCCCTCTACAATTTGTCAACCCTCGGGTCACCCCTCTGCCTCCTACCTCTTGAGTCAGGAGGAGGCACATGGCACCTTAAACAGGTTATTGCTACTCTTTGGACTTTTCCATGCTGTCTTCTGTTACGAGCTCCTATCAAGACAGTGACCTTGAATGTCAGGTCTGGGTCAGAAAGAGAAAGGAATCAATGTTCCTTAAGTTCAGGATGACACGTACCTAGGCATATCTGTTGCCTCACATCATTTTTTTTTTTTTTTTTGGTCACCCTCCATAGAGTGCTGTGCCATCATAGCTCACAGCAACCTCAAACTCTTGGGCTCAAACGATTCTCTTGCCTCAGCCTCCTGAATAACTGGGACTACAGATGCCTACCACAATGTCCAGCTATTTTTAGAGACGGGGGTCTCACTCTTGGCCAGGTTGGTCTCTGAACTCCTGAGCTGGCTATGTGACTTAGTTTGGGACAATTAGACAGGAGTTTCCTCTAGAACTACTGAGAAAGACATTTTGTTTTCAAATAAAAGAGACAGGCATAAGAGAAAAAGTGCTGGACAGGCGTGGTGGTTCGTGCCTACAATCCACCTCAGCACTCTGGGAGGCTGAGGACAGTAGATCACCTGAGCTCAAGAGTTTGAGGTTGCTGTGAGCTATGACACCAGGATACTCTACGCAGGACAACAAAGTGAGACTCTGTCTCAAAAGAGAGAGAGAAAGTGCTGCTGGTACACTTTGATCCCATTTATTCCTTCCATAAACATGAATATCAGATCTGGAGCAGAGGCAGACATTTTTTGATAATTAGCTGACAGGATGAGAAAAATTATGTGTTAAGGATAACAGAGGTAAAAATTAGAAAGGACCTGGGCTCTCAATGACCTGGTAGAGTTGCCAAAGCACTCCTAATGCCACCTGCTTCAGAACAGGTGGGAATACCCTGGTGATTTATATGACTGTTAGTTGAGGTTTCTGTTACTTGCAACCAAAGGCATTGCCAGTCAAAACATGTTAGACTAACACACTGGTTGTCAACCTTCCTAATGCCACGACCCTTTAATACAGTTCCTATGTTGCAACCCACAGGTTGAGAACCACTGGACTAACAGAAAACCAAAAAGCAGAGGAGCTCTGTCCATCTGAAGTCTTTGCAGAGGTTCCTGCCTGGGACGCCTTGCTGCAAACAAGGAGGTAAAAGTGCCACAGCCTGGTTGCTAGGAAACTGAATTCAACAGCACCTGAAAAGGATTATATACCATGACCAAGTGGGACTTATTCCTGGCTGGAAGTATGGTTTATTATTTATTTATTTATTATTATTATTATTTTTTTTTTTTAGACAGAGTCTCAGGCGGTCACCCTTGGTAGAGTGCTGTGGCATCACAGCTCACAGCAGCCTCAAACTCTTGGGCTTAAGTGATTCTCTTGCCTCAGCCTCCCAAGTAGCATGGACTATAGGCGCCTGACACAACACCCAACTATTTTTTTGTTGCAGTTGTCATTGTTGTTTCAGCTGGCCTGTGCTGGGTTCGAACCACCAGCCTCAGAGTATATGGCCAGCGCCCTACCCACTGAGCTACGGGCGCCACCTGGAAGCATGGTTTAACATACAAAAATAAATCAATGTGAAATACCACATTAACATAATGAAGACAAAAACCACACACTAATCTTAGTTGACTTAAGAAAAATTTGACAAAATTTAACAGCCTTTCATGATTAAAAAATCACTCAATAAACTAGGGATAGAAGGAAACTACCTCAATGGAACCAAGGCCAAATATGAAAAGGAACAGTCGACACAGTCAACATCATTCTCAATGGTAAAAAACTGAAAGCTTTTCTGGGGTGGTGCCGGTGGCTCAAAGTGGTAGAGTGCTGGCCCCATATGCCGGAGGTGGCCGGTTCAAATCCAGCCTCGGCCAAAAACTGCAAAAAACAAACAAACAAACAAACAAACAAACTGAAAGCTTTTCTTCTGAGATCAGGAGCAAGATGAGAAGGCCCACTCTTGCCACATAGCGCTGAAACGGAAACAGAATCGAAAGCTCTAACAGGAGCAGTAGGCAAGAAAGAGATAGAAAAAGCATCCAGATTGGAAAGGAAAATGTAAAATCATCTCTGTTCACATATGCCATGATCTCATAGGTAGAAAACCATAAAGATTACACGAGATAACTGTCAGAGATAGTAAATGAATTTAGTAAAATTGTAGCATACAAAATCAGCACACAAAAATCAGTTGAGTTTCTATACACTAACAACGAGCAATCCCAAATAGAAATTAAGAAAATAATCCCACTTACAATACCATGAAAAGATGACTTGATTAAATCAAAGGCATGCACTGTTCTTGAGGAGGAACATTCTAAAATTGTAAAGTTGAGGCAAGGCGTGGTAGCTCACGCCTATAATCCTAGTACTCTGGGAGTCCTAGGTGGGTGGATTGCTTGAGCTCAGGAGTTTGAGACCAGCCTGAGCAAGAGCGAGACCCTATCTCTAAAAATAGCCAGGTATTGTGGCAGGCACCTGTAGTTCCAGCTACTTGGGAGGCTGAGACAAGAGAGTTTGAGGTTGCTATGAGCTGTGACCCCATGGCACTCTACCCAGGGTGACAAAGTGAAACTATGCATCAAAATAAATAAATAAAATAAAATAAAATAAAATTTTAAAGATGTCAATTCTTCCTAAAATCTTCTTGGAAGAGACCAACAAGGTATTTTTGAATATAAGATAATCAGACAAGCTGATCCTACTGTTCATGTTGAAAATAAGCAATAGCAGCCAAAGTAATTCTGAAAGAGAACAAGAAGGGTTTTACCAGCTATCAAAAGAGAGTGTAATAAAATAATTAGAGCTGGGAAAGCAGAATTCAAACGGAACATCTATGAAGCTGGGGGCAGCTGAACTGCAGCACTGGCCACGTGGGCTTGTGTTAGCTTTTGGGTTCCTAGATTTGGGGGCAATCAAGCGTAAATTGTTATGTTGAATCTTTTAAAGTATTTGTTTTCTTCTGATCTACAATAAAAGTAGTTAACACCTGATTCAACTTACTATGGTGGGGTGACCAAATGAGGGGAAAATCAAAGCAGAGAATGTAAGCCAAAGTCTTTTGTCAATGGTCAAAGGCAAGAAAACAAAAACTAGACGCAAATTTAGAGATGCAATTCAGGATTCCTAGGTGATGCACGAGAAGTGGAACTGGAGCTGGCTTGGGCACAGAGTGAGGAAAGTCCCAAATAACAGCTGCAGAGGACCCTGGGCTTCATGGGGTTTTCCTTAATGGGTTGTGGGTAGCAGGTGCACTTCAAGAGAAAGTGCAAAGAAGGATGGAGTCCTGGCTTGAAGATGCAGGATTGGGGCTGACCACAGTGGAAAGGGGGACTGTGTGTGGAAATGCAGTTGCCAGTAGGCGGTTTGTATGATTCAGTTCTCAAGCAGAAGCCAAGCACATCACGACCAGGAGTATGGCACATAAACCCAATGAATGATCCTTGATTGAACTTGAAACTGGGGACACAAAAGCCATAACAAATATTATTGGTGGCTTGGCACCTGTAGCACAGTGGTTATAGCACCAGCCACAGGCACCAAGGCTGCCAGGATCAAGCTCAGCCCCAGCTTGCTAAACAACAGTGCAACAATGACAACTACAAAAAAAAAAAAAAAAAAAAAAAGGCTCAGCACCTGTGGCTCAAGCGGCCAAGGTGCCAGCCACATACACCTGAGCTGGTGGGTTTGAATCCAGCCCGGGCCCGCCAAACAACAATGACGGCTGCAACCAAAAAATAGCCGGGCGTTGTGGCAGGCACTTGTAGTCCCAGCTGCTTGGGAGGCTGAGGCAGGAGAATCGCTTCAGCCCAGGAGTTTGAGGCTGCTGTGAGCTGTGATGCTACAGCACTCTACCCAGGGCGACAGCTTGAGGCTCTGTCTCAAAAAAGAAAAAAAATAGCTGGGCGTTGTGGCTGGTGCCTGTAGTCCCAGCTACTCAGGAGGCTGAGTCAAGAGAATTGCTTAAGCCCAAGAGTTTGAGGTTGCTGTGAGCTGTGACACCACGGCATTCTACCGAGGGTGACATAATCAGACTCTGTCTCAGAAAAAAAAAACCCCACAAATATCATTTGAACAACTGGGCAATTTTTTTTTTTTAATAGTAGGAGAGGTCTTACTATATTACCCAGGCTGTCCTCAAACTCCTGGTCTCAAGCATCAGCCTACCGAGTGGCTGGGATTACAGGCACATACCACCATCCCTGGATCAACTGGGAAATTGTGAATACAGGTAGTATTCTCAGACCAAAGAGTCTGTCTGCTTGTCACCCAAGCCAATTAACGGAGAAGCAGAGGAGCAGATGTGATCAACAGTTTCACTTCTATTTATAGAAACCCCAGCAATTCTAGAGAGCAAAGTGGTATCTCCCCCAAAGAACTTCTCTGCCCTCTTGTTTCCCTTTGTTCCTTTTTATTCTCACAGTCAAAGTAAACAGGAGCAATGTTACTACTCAGCATAGTACAAACAGATGCCTCCTCATACGTTACAAAGTTACACAATATCTTCCTATCTTAAAGTGGTTATGCCTTCAAATCATTTTTATTCTAGACTAATTTATAGTTAGTCAACACTTCACTGGGTGCACAGAGTGCCTTGGGTCCTTGACTGGTACCGGGGAGTCCAGTCTCCCTACTTATCTACAACAACAGGCCTTGGAAGCAAATAGAGTCTCCAGATGTCGGCACGCAGCTCATCTGGGCTGGTTAGGGCCTGGTGGGCAGTGTTCTGCATGAAATGGCCATTCAGGGTAACAGTGGCTGGTAACTAACAGCAGTATGTTAAGTGAGAGTGTTGTGTCCATAGTAAATCTGAGTGTGATAATTACATTATGGTTATACAGGAAAATATCTTCCTTCTTAGTAGATACAAAGTATTTTGGGATGAAGTGACATGGGGCCTGTGTCAAATTGCTTCTGAAAAAAAGATAAAAAGTACAAATGCAATCAGTTTAACCTGGTTTCTTTGTGCCCTCAATGAATCCCCAACAATAAAAAAATTATTAAATATATATATATAGAGAGAGAGACAAAGCAAATGTGACAAAATGTTAACAATATATGTTTGATGTTTTTTTCAAAGATAAGAAAAAAACGAGTAAGGCTGGGTGCGGTGGCTCATGCCTGTAATCCTAGCACTCTGGGAGGGCAAGGCGGTGGATTGACTGAGCTCACGAGTTTGAGACTAGCCTGAGCAAAATCGAGACTCTCCATCTCTACTCAAAATAGAAAAAAACTGACGCAAGAGGATCGCTTAAGCCTGAGTTTGAGGTTGCTGTGAGCCATGACGCCATTGCACTCTACCCAGGGTGACAGTGGTCTCAGTCTCAAAAAAAAAAAAAAAAAAGAAAGAAAGAATCGCTTGAACCCAAGAGTTTAAAGTTGTCGTAAGCTGTGATGCCATGGCACTCACTCTACCAAGGGTGACAAGTGAAACTCTGTCTCAAGAAAACAAAAACTAGGAGGAAAAAGAATACTAGAATACAGTTTGTCAGCTGGATTTCTGTTGCCGTGCAGACTGGGAACACCTACCAAAGTAGGGATGGGTAGGTACATGACCACTACTGAGCGCACCTTAAAAAAGTAGACACTAAAATGGAAAAACAAAGCAATACCGAGCCTCCTAAGTGTCAGAAGTCTGCAGTCACTGGTCAGAAGCCTGTATTTGTCCTCATCCTCCAGCTCTGTGAGGGCTTATAATGTTTAGGATAGTATTTATAAATCATCTGTTTGATCAACTCGAGCCCTTTGTTCTCTCAAATATTTGTTCTCATAAATTCCTTTATGAGCTCACTTGTGGGCAAAACCCTCCTGTCCTTGTCCCTATTCCCTTATGCCGTGAGGTGCTGAGACGTGTTCTTTTAGAGCCCAATGCAGTAACTACAGTTGTGGTTCTTTGCCTTGCATGAGCAGGAGGTATATAAGGGGATATGTGTCTCAGCTGTACTTGATGGCAGGGAAAAGACATGAGGATTTAAGCAGCATTATTTTTATTTTTTTATTTTTTTCAAGTCTAGTAAAGTGCAGTACTGAGAAGGAATGAGGACATTGAACAAGAAGTTCAATCTGTAACTGACTGTGAACAAGCGAGATGACTCACAACCTTCAGACCAGGCTTAGTGGCATTTTTTAAAGCTCACTTAAAAGTTTCAAATACCGGAGCCATTGGGAAACTGTCAGATGGTTGACAAGTGCCCCAAACCACAAAGTGGCAGTTATCAGATGAAGAAAAATGCTGAGGAAAAAACATCAAATGCACCTCTTTTCTGCCTTTTTTCGTAATAGTCCCAACTGTGTGTTTATGAGATGTGGTTTGTCAAAGACGAGAAAGGAGCTGAACTAAGAGAGATGTTAATATGCACGGACATGTTCACATGTGAACCTTTGCAAATGTTTATCCCTATGAGCTGCCACTGCTTCACCTTGAAGCTGGCTATGAGGCCAGTGCAATTTCCCAAGATTTTGTGAATATAACATTCTTTTCTTTTAGACAGAGTCTTACTCTCTCACCCAGGGTATAGAGTTTTACGGCCTCAGCCCAGCTCACAGCAACCTCAGACTCCTGGGTTCAAGCCATCCTCCTGTTTCAGCCTCCCACGTAGCTGGGACTACAGGCACCTCTTAAAACACCTGTTTTTTGGGGTTTTTTTTTTCTATTTCTAGTAGAGATGGGGTCTCCTCTGGCCTCAGCCTCCCAGAATGTTACAGGTTACAGGTATAAGGTATAATGTTACAGGTGCACTGTGCCCAAACAATTCAAAATTATTTCTCTTTTCTTAGCTATTGAAGACACTAATGAGGCAATGGCTGCTGAAAGGGTGTCCTGAGAGCAGTAACTACCAAGGTTATAACAGCTGGCCTTCATGGAGGGCTTAGTATACATCAGGATCTGTATCAGGCATTGAAATACATCCTGTCATGTCATCCTCATACCTCCAGGCTAAGGATGGCTATCCCCATGTTATAGGTGGAGAAACAAATTATCAGTGAGATTAACTGGCTCAGGGGCCTACAATTAGTGACAGCTAGAATGTGGTCTTAACTAGGAGTTCTACTGACCAGAATGGAGAAGTGTGATTGCTACTGTTACTACAGTCATTCTCTCAGAATTGTATCTTAATGACACCTACCACATAGCTGTAGAATGTAAAAGAGGTGCCTGCTAAGCATTCTGGGAACTCACTCTCTTATACAATAAGTTCAGAGGGAGCAGGAACAGAAAGTGTGGCTGTGTTTATGTTCCATGCCTTATGCTGCTGGCGAATACCAGGAACATTCTTGAGTTGAAGCTAAGTTTCCATCAATACAGAACAGCCTGGAGGTGTCATGGATGCCCTGCCCTGGAGAGCACAGGGTTTCACGAAGACAGTACCTTCTGTGGTGTTTTTAGGAAGGATAACTTCTCAGTGTGTAACCAATTCCATAAACAAGAAAACTTTTTTTTTTTTTTTTTGAGACAGAGCCTAAAGTTGTCACCCTGGGTAGAGTGCTGTGGCATCACAGCTCACAGCAACCTCCAACTCCTGGGCTTAAGTGATTCTCCTGCCTCAGCCTCCCAAGTGGGACTACAGATGCCCACCACAATGCCCGGCTATTTTTTGGTTATAGTTGTCATTGTTTGGCAGGCCCGGGCTGGATTCTAACCCGACAGCTCTGGTGTATGTGGCTGACGCCTTAGCCGCTTGAGCTATAGGTGCCGAGTCAAGAAAACATTTTTTAAAATAATTTTTTGTAGTCCTCTTTGTAGTCCAGTTTCAAGTGCCCAGGCCAGTAAGATTTGCTGACTTGCACTTTGTGATTTTCTGTCGCACTGGTACATTCTGTTTTGACTTTCTTTCCCAGGAAAAGCAGAACCTCCTTGCAGCCATGAAGTAACTATAGCCCCTCACACAACCTGTTTGTCCGGAAAAGACAAGGTAAGCAATATGCCACCACAGATTATCTGGAAAAGACAAGGTAAGTGATATGTCACTGCAGATTACACCCAAGGGCCCCTGAGCTTGCACACAAGGCTGATGACCAATGTTGGGCGGCGCCTGTGGCTCACTTGGTCGGGCGCTGGCCCCATATACTGAGGGTGGTAGGTTCTAACCCAGCCCCAGCCAAACTGCAGCAAAAAAAATAGCTGGGCGTTGTGGTGGGCACCTGTAGTCCCAGTCCCAGCTGCTCTGCAGGCTGAGGCAGGAGAATTGCCTAGGCCCAGGAGTTGGAGGTTGCTGTGAGCAGTGTGATGCCATGGCACTCTACTGAGAGCGATAAACATGAGACTTTGTCTCTACAAAAAAAAAAAAAAAGAAGAAGAAGAAGAATGATCAATATTGACCCTCCCCGCCCTTGGAGGACGTGTCCACGTTTTTTCATGGGGTGTATGCACTAGCATTATTCCTCGCCGAGCTTGTGTGTCCTGTAATGATGTTCACTCTCCTCGTGTATTATTCATTTTTACCTCCATTAAAAAAAACTCTGACTCGGTTGGGGAGGCAGATTTGAGGCAGTCTATGCCTCCCTCTCCCAGGAGATGCATCTCCCGGAATAAATCCTTCCTTCCTTGACAATCATTATGTCAGTAACTGGCTTTCTGTGTGGAGAGCAACACAAACCCCCCACTTGTGGGTTCATTAACAAATTTTTGTGCAGATAATGCATTGAGGGGCCTGGCTCAGACTGCTGAGGAACATCATCTGTGATGGAAACAATTAAAAAGTCAGTGGTACCAGCTAATTTAGAATAAGACTGAGCCATGTGCTTGGTCTTGGAGAAAAGAGCCTGCCAGGAGGTGCATCTTTCTGGGGAAAAGGTATTTTTCCTTAAGCTCTCTACAAATACACGGGGACATAGCCAGTGGGCCTTGTTGAGGGTTGAGTTCTCCAAAAGCAACTACTGAGATGGAGTTTGAGGTGTTTGATATTTATTAGAGATCGATACTTATGAAAGGAAAGAGAAGATGGGGCAGAGGAAGAAACCCAACTGGGCTGCAGTGCCAGCAGCGCTTCTGTGTACACAGTGGGCACCCTGGAGCAAGCGCCCATCTGCGAGTCCACGTCACAACTGAGTGGTCAGGTTTTCGGACCCTGCCTTACCCAGTTGCAGGATGAGGCTGCCCAAGGAAGCCAGCAACTTCGGGGAACCCCTAAGTCACCCTAAAAGACCAAAGACCCTGAAAGAGCTGAAAGCTGGAGACCACCCACTGCCCACACTCCTAGCAGCCAGGCAGCACATCCTTCCTGACGGGGGATATGATATGGGCAGTGCAACCCCATGTCTACATCCACCCATGTGCTTCCAAGCTCCCAAGAGCTTTATTCCCTTTTGCTAACAACTTTTTCTTTTTTTTTTGCAATTTTTGGCCAGGGCTAGGTTTGAACCTGCCACCTTTGGCATATGGGTACAGTGCCCTACTCCTTTGAGCCACAGGTGCTACCCTCCAACAACTTTTTCTAAATACTGATGTAGTAGATGCTACTGATGCCTGTCCCAGATACTTTCAGTGCATTCTTGAGTTCATCTGTAGCTATGTGCAGGATTTTTCCCCATTAGGGTTCAGTTAACTTTCAATTACAAGCTGTTGAACACACACACCACACCCATTTAAAAGAAAACAAAAGTGTTACCTTTTTAGATCTCGGATTCTAGGGAGTTTAGGAACCAGAAATTGACAAACGGTGCTTGGAATTTAAGGAATGTACTGGTCCCAGGCATTATTGAAAGAAATTTGGACTCATTAGAAAAAAGGACTTGTACTTCGTTTCTCATGAAAATCCTGTGACTGTAACTATAACGCGATTGGATGATGATAATATGCAGCTGCTGGTATCAACTCAACTACGTCAGCCCTCAATGTTAGCTTTTGGGCTTCTTGAAATTTCTTTTTTCTTTCTTTTCTTTCTTTCTTTCTTTTTTTTTTTTTGAGACACAGTCTCGAGCTTTTGCCCTGGATAGAGTGCTGTGGTGTCACAGCTCACAGCAACCTCAAACTCTCTGGCTTAAGGGATTCTCTTGCTTCAGCCTCCCAAATAGCTGGGACTACAGGCGCCCACCACAACACCCAGCCATTTTTGTTGCTGCAGTTGTCATTGTTGTTTTAGCTGGCTCGGGCCAGGTTTGAACCTGCCAGCCTTGCTGTATGTGGCCAGCGCCCTATTCACTAAGCTACGGGTGCCACCCAGGCTTTTTGAAATTTCTTATCTGAGTGGCAAGTTAAGCGTGAAATACGTTGGGCAAACAGGATTCAATGAAAGAAGGAGGAAATTCTTTATATGTGTTAAATGTTTATATTTTAGATCTAAATTGTGGCATGTACATATTGGTTATTTCCTCAATCATTGGCTCATTGTAGTTGAAGTTCTCATAATAAAAGAATGAATGTGTTTTCTGTGCAAAGAAAAACAGCCCTGCTTACTTCCTGCTATCCTGAAGCTTGTGCAGGCCAAGAAGTGGTCTGCACAGAACTCTGACCCTCCTAATGGTGTCCTGAAGATGCAAGGCTAGGCTGTTCAAATGCAAAGTAGGCAGAGCCAAGTGACACATGTGATTAATTTCATATATTCATATGTTAATTTCCAAAGGGATTTTAAACAAAGATGATACAGTGACGCTAATCAAATAGAAATGGCAAATCAAGATAAGGAAAGAAGACAGAAGAATTCATGGGAATAAAAGGGCCATTATTACTGCATCAGAGCATGAACAGGAGGTTCCCAGTTTCTAGGGCAGTAAGAAAACAAAGCAAGTGACATAGTTCTCATTAGAAAGAAGCAGCATTCCAGATTCCTAGGCAAACCTACACACACCCTCATTTCTAAAATCTAATCATAACACTATTGTAAAATATTTTTAATTAACAAAACAAAATCTAAAGTTTCTAAAATGAATTTCTCACGTGGACCTGTGTTGCAGATACAGATTGATGTAAAGTGTAGCAATTTTGCAGCACAAATAGAAGTGAATTTTCCATAACTCCTTCAGCACTTAATGAGGAAAAGAACATGGGTTTTGTCTTCAGGAAGACCTGGGTTTAAATCCTAAATCCACTATTCGCTATGTGAGGGATCTGGAGAAATAGTTGAATCCCTCTCCAGTTCAGTGTCCCCCTCAGGAGAGTAAAGATGATAAAATGTTGATCACAAGCTTGTTGTGAGGATTCCATGTGGTAACATTTGTATAAAACCTAACAGCATCTGGCATGTTAGAGATGCTATTTCTTTTTTTCCATACCAGCATATATGTCTGTCTTTCTTTCTCTTTTTCTTTCTTTCTTTCTTTCTTTCTTTCTTTTTTTTTTTCTTTGAATGATAGTTTTGTTGTAAATAAGGGATCATACCACCAAATGGGAAGCTTTGCTTCTCTTGCAGAAATAGTCATTGTCCTTCTTTCTTTCTTTCTTTCTTTCTTTCTTTTTTTCCTTCCTTCCTTCCTTCCTCTTCCCCTCCTTTCTTTCCCTTCCCTTCCCTCCCTCCCTCCTCCCCTTCCTTCCTTCTTTCTTTCTTTTTTTTTTTTATTAAATCATAGCTGCGTACATTGATATGATCATGGGGCATCACACACTAGCTTCACAGACCATTTGACACATTTTCATCACAATAGTTAACATAGCCTTCCTGGCATTTTCCCAGTTACGGGGCATCTTTCAAGGGTATATGCGAAACTTAGTAAATGTGGAATGTAAATGTCTT
>CAUYPK010093881.1:0-50844 GCA_963574355.1 Loris lydekkerianus
GGGGGGGGGCCCCCTACGGGGGGAGGGCCTTGGGTTGCTTGTGCCCATTTGCCTGGGGTGCATTTTTCCAGCGGGTTTTTTTTTTTTTTTTTTTTTTTTTTTTTTATGGGAGTAACAAAGCTGCAGCTGAGTTTCTGCAGGAAAGGAATGACATTCTTTCCACTTAAAAAAGAAAAAAAGGAACAGTTAAAAACATACTGCAATTATCATTCAGAATAAATGCAGGAGGGTGACATTAACTACTGGGAGTGTGGCTGCCTTCTGATCGCTGAAAGCCGCCCTCGGCACCAGGCAAGGAGGTGCCCAGCGCTGCTCGCTAATTTAGTCTGTCTGCCTGGTGTCAACCCGGAGTCCACTGGGCAGGAACTGAAGCTGCTTTTCTCCTTAACACATCCCACAGTTGGTTCGTGCTCAGTAGGTGCTTTGGTGAGGGGGTAAAATGTTATGATATGATTGTGGTTTTGTTAACCTTTAGCAGTGCCTTTGACTTATTGGGACCATCCAACCGAGAAAGGCTCAGTGAAAACTGTAACAAAATAAGCATTAAAAAGGCACTAACATTAACTGAATGTGAGCCAGATGGCAGACAGTGCCAAGCCCTGAGTGTGCCTTGAGGCTCCAGCCAGCCTGCCAGGAAGAGGTACCACGCGCCTTGCAGAGACAGGGCTCTCAGCAAGGAGATGGCCACCGTGTCACACCTCGGGGAGGGGCAGGCATGGAGTTCTGCGCTCCATCCCAGCCTTTTCCCAGCAGCAGAGCAAGTTTATGGGCCAGACACCACGCCCAGCACTCTGGGTCCCTAAAAGTTTGGTTTACTCAGTCATTAATTATCATATACCCTTTGATTACAAAAAGACATTAGATTCCTTACTGAAACACAACCCAAACCAGATGGAAAACCGGACACCTTCCCCAAAGTCTCTGGTGAGGCGGTGGGTGCTGAGATGTCTGCTCAGCGTCCAGTAGTCTGAGCTCTGGGGTTCACAATGTGGGTGAGGAAACACCACACAGGTGAAAGGGCCGGCAGATAACAGCAGGAGACTTGCTTAAGTCTTGTCCCCTCCCTAGAGTCCTCCTCAGATGTTGTGCCAGCCCTCCGCTGGGTTATGTGTCCTTTGAGACAGCGGAGCAGGGATTCTTTAATAACTGCTTTTCTCACGTTCTGCAGTGTCTTGCACCTACTGAGTCACAGGTGATGCAATTTGCTCATCTATGAATGATAATACCCACTTCAAAGGAACACTGTGAGTTTGATTAGGCAGCACGTGTCCACATGTCAATGGCTCAGCACACGCCTGACACATGCGAGGGCCTCACATAAGCTTCCCCAAAGCTTATTAACCTGGGTTCAAAACACGGCTTTAAGGCAGACAAAGCTGCCATACATTGCCTATGTCACAATATGAGGCAATATATTTTAGTGCCGCCCACCTGTAGAAGAGGGGAAGGGAGGAGGGTAATGAGGGGAAGACAGGAGAAGGGGGGCAGAGACAGAAAGGGGAGGGGATTGGGGGTGTGAGGAAGAAGAAGACAGAGGAGGAAGATAAGGGGAGAGAACAAGGGGTGCAGAGAGGCCGTCAGTCTGAACCCAAAGAGCCACTGCGCCAGAGCTTCCCCCAGAGGAGAGCGTTCCCACAGCTCCCCAGTGGCCCCTAGGCATGGCTGCCAGGCCACTGTGCATGACTGTCACTCGGCCACCCCCAGCCTGAAGCATAGCTTCACTTCTCTGTGCTTGGGTGACATGGAAGGCTGACTAGGTTGGGCCAGTTCCCAGGTCCCATGCCTTCGTCTACTCACAAGAGGCCGGGGGACCCCACATCAGACAAACAGACAGACCCTGCCTAGGGGAGCTGGTGGCCGACTGGAGGGCCAGGCAGAGAACTAGAAGTCACAGTGTGGAGTGTAAAGTTCTCAACAAGAGAAGGTGCGGGCCGGGTTGGAGGGCCAGGGGAAGCTCCCCCAGGAGAGCCAGGTCTCCAGGAGACTGAAGTTCCCCTGGAGGTTATCATCAAAGAGAGCGCTGAGCGCAGAGCAGACGGAGGGGCAGGACATGCAAACCTCAGGGTCCAGCAAGAACATGCAACTTCCAGAAATGGAGAGACGATGGCCAAAGTGGAGGGCCGGCTATATCCTGGGAGGAAGGGGGTCTGGGTGGGGCCCATAGAGGACCTCAGGAAGTCAGACTGTCCTAACAGAAACTGTTTCATTGAAGTCTCTTGCAAGAGGACAAGAAAGTCCTCTAGGTCTTTGTTTTAGAAAAGCCTCTTGCAGGCAGAGCAAGGCGATGCTGAGAAGACGGTCCCAGCAGCAGGAGCGGAGCTGGTGAGGTGCCAGGGTGCAGGGGAGACACCCAGGGATAGTCAGGAGATGGGACCTGTGGGACTGGACGTGGGGTTGGGTGCTGGGTCATGCGGAGACATAGAGGAAGTCAGAGACAATCCTGGGGTTTCTGGTCTGGACAAATGGACAGAGGGAGATGCTGGTCCTGAGACAGAAAACAAAGGGAGGGGAAATGATCTGGCCTTTGTGCGTTGGATTCCCATAGGAAGACCATTTACATTCCGCAGAGTCTAGGGTCTAGCAAACTCTTCTGTAAATAGCAAGCAGTAACTGTTCCTGGCTTTGTGGGCCAAGGGTATCTGCTGCACTGCTCACCTCCACTGCTGCCACTGAGATCCCTCACAGAAGGTATTCACGCAATGGATGCCACCAAGTTCCCATTAATTTAATCTGCAAAGTAAGTGACAGGCTAAGTCTGGCTCGAGGGCCATAGTGTGCTGACCCTTGGCCCAGAGCACCAAACATGTCTGTTCTGGAAATGAACATTCAAGAGAGAGTGATTCGAATCACAGGCGTGGGTGAGAAAGGGGCATGGCCCTGAGAGTGGAGGGGCAGGTGGCAATGACAGGTATATAGAAATTTTATGAAATATATAGATAGACATAGATTTCAATACATCTTTTGAGCCATGTACTGTATTTGTCTCTGCATAGATGTCTGGATGTTAAGAGATTCTTTTGAAGGAACTGGCTGACATGATTGCAGGGCTGGCGAGTCTGGAATTCACAGGGGCTAGTAGCCAGTTGCAGACTCGGGTGGCAGTGGGAGCTGCAGCCTTCGGGCAGCCTCCTTCTTCTCTGGAGAACCTATTACTGCTCTCACAGTCTCCAGCTGGTTGGAGGAGACCCCTCACATGATCAAGGGTGACTTGTTTTACTTAAAATCAGCTGACAGTAGCTATGAACCACATCTGCAAAACTCCTTCCCAGGAACACCTACATAGGCCTCAATTCAATAACTGGGTATGACAGCCTTGCTGAGATGACATGTCAAAGTAACCGTCACATCTTAGAATTCTGCTTTTCCACCTTTGTAAGCACCCACACCACACTAATCACCCACATTGTGGTGTGGTCAGCGAAGACCCTGATATGTTCAGGTGCTATTGCTGTTTGAACCCGGGCACCACAAATTTCCCTTTCAACATTAATGTGTAAGGTTATGTCTGTCTTCTTCCAAAAGAAGTAAAGCAGCCACAGCTCTCTGCCTGCCCAGAAGAACCCATTAAACCCTTCTCAGAGAGGATGGTCCTGAAGACCCTTATTTCCCAAGGTTCGGGGCTCATGTGAGGGGGCCAGTGGTGTCCCCTCCTCCATCCCACAAGCCCAGATCACCAGCCCCTTTCTGCCCACAGCATAGTAGCTGCACTCTGGCCACTCTCAGGGGGAGAAGGGCTTCTGGAAAGCCTAATAATAGCACCATCCATATGTATACATTTACACAAAGCCTGTTTGGTTTTTTTTTTTTAAAGAAAAGATCAATTTCTCTCCCACAGATGGCATATTGCAAAAAGAAACACGAAACCAGCAGCACCCCTGCCAGCAGCAATTCTGAGCATTCGTCTGTCCCCATGTCTGGATGGGAAGAACTCACATTTAAGGGCAGCAGCAGCCCTGGGCCAACCTCTCATCTGGGGCTCATGGGCAGGTCCTGCAGGGAGAGGACATGGCCTGCAGTAGAAGCCGTTCAGGAGGAAGGAGACCTGGGGGCCAAGTCCCATTGGAGCCTCACCTTGGCTGCGTTGCCTTGGTTTCCCCAGTTAGGAGGACAGTCGGGATCTGACCGCTCCTTGTGAAAGGCAGTGTGAGGTGCATTGGCTAGTCTCTGGAAAGGGCACATGACCCTACATCACCCGTCCCCACCCACCTGGTGTAGGAAGCCGGCCCTTCCAGGAAGGCAGTGGTGTGTAAAAATACTGGGCACACGCTTGTTATTGCAGGTCACATCATGGTATGGAAGCAGACACAACTGTCATTGTTACCGTGACTCCCATTCTTAGCTGCCCCTTAGATTTCAGCTGTTCCTGGTGTGGATACTTCCAGGTAGCTTTGGCTCATTTGGTGCCAGCAGAATCCCAGCCCAAGCACACTCAGTTTGTGCACACTTCCTCCCTAGGGAGGGGCTCTGAGCTTGCCGCCGTGCTCTGGGCCTGTGTGTACAAGCATATCACACACATAAGGTGTGAGCAACCCCGAGACACCCTCAAGGAGAAGAGGTGGGAGCCAAGAGCCTCCTGACCCTCCTGCAGAAAATTCCAGGCAGTGTCCTCAACCTCAGTAACACAGTCCTGCATCAGTAGGGCCCTCCTCCCTGTTTCTCACTCTGCCTCCTTGATCTCCTTCCAGATAAACCATTTAGACACAAATCCTCATTCCATCTCTTTAGGGAGCCCCAGCTAGGACATGATGTCTGGAAACAATGGTGCCATCTCCCTAAAGGTCCCAGCATTGGCTCAACACTGAAGGAGTTGTTTGTGCTAACCCTTTGTGCCCTGGCTCAGATGACAACTGGTGAAAAGGAGACATTATGGACTGGACTCTGGGAAATCCACATCTCTAGGAAATTAAAAACTACAGCAATTCCTTTATAAGCTCAGACTCCCATAGGGGAGAATCGGAATCCATCTACCTTTACTTCTCTATGTTTTCAACAATGCTGAAGGTCGAGTATATGGAGGAGAAATACTTACAATATTTACAAAACTTACTGACAACAATAATAATGGGACTAAGGTCAGGCCAGAGCATAGATTTTTTTGCAGTGACATCTCAGAAGGAAATGAAGCAATGTGTGCCCACACTTAGGGATAGCTTCCTCGTAAATGCTGGGCAGCATGAAGGGGGACACTGCGTGTAAAGGACCTTGAAACCGTGACCTGTAGTTGCTCCCTAGAGGGAGGAGGAGGGTGAGAAATCATAAAGGCAACAAATGTGTGATCAAAAGCCAGATGCACAAAGCAAGAGGTGAGTGTCAACGAAAAAGCATAATATTTTTGTATAAGGCAGAAAAAATCTGGGTCATGTTTTATAACAAGCAGTGCAAAATCTTAGTGGCTCAAAACTACCTCTTACTTTGGCTGTCCGTGAGGGTGGGCTGGGGGCTGCTCCCTGCTGTCCCGGCTCCAGAGCCAGACTGAGGGAGCAGCCATGTCAGGTTCATGACCACGACTGATGGGGAAAAACAGACCAGACAAATTGCTCACTAGCTTTAATAGCTCCCAGCCAGGTGGAACACAGGTCACTTCTGCTTACTTGCCATTGGCCAACACCAGTGACGTGGCCACACCTAAGGAAGGTTAGGAAGTACGATCTCACCAGAGGGCCCAGGGCTGGAAATGGGTGGTAATGAATGGCGCTAATTACTATAAGACATCTCCAGGCCTCGGAATAGGAAGTTCCTGAATTATCTCTAGAGTGCAAAAGATGGTGATATTTTGTTTTTTTTTTGCTAGTGTCACACTTTGATTACCTGTAGTCCATCTTTATTATCTTAATAGTATCTTACTAATACTACATATATGTGCCTGTATTTTAAGTATGTAGTAATATCTCAATTATATAAATGGGTGTATGTTTTTAAATTTATTTTCCTATTTAAATGATTTAGTAGATATGTGAAGGCATTCATTCCATCTTTTTACTCAAGGACATTAGCCACCCTTGATTTTTTTTTTTTTTTCTCACAAAGCCCCATGTTCTAGAAGCACACGTTGGCCTCTTTTGAGAATCATCCATTCTTTGGTATTTGGGGAAGGACCAGGATATTATCCATCACAGAAAACCAATTCCACAGTTCTGATATCATGAGGCACCACACCGCCGAAAGGGCAAAAACTCTGAAGGGAGAGGTTCTTTGCAAAAATTAAATAACCAAGCGAGAGTGAAGACACAGAAAAAAAGGGACTAGGTCAGGCCATGATTCCCAGAAACTGTGGCTCTGTTACCTTACATGGTGTCTTACTCAGCTCAGCTCCCATAACAAAATACCACAGACTAGGAAGGTTAAAAACAAAGTTATTTTCTGACAGTTCTGGAGGCTGGAAAGTTCAAAATCAGAGTGCTAACTCAGTTTCTGCTGGGTTTCTCTCTCCCTAGCTTGCAGACTCCTGCCTTCTTGCTGCTGCTTTCCATGGCCTTTCTTCTGTGCTTGGTCTCACAAGGCCACTAATCCCATGGTGAGGGCCCCATCCTCATCACCTAGTTAAACACTAACCACCTCCCATGAGTTATAACTCCAAAGACAATCACATTTCAGGTCAGGCCTTCAACATATGGATTTGGAGGAGAGGTACAAACATTCAGTCCATAACACAAAAGGACTATGTGACTAAATTAAGGATTTTGCAAACTCAGGTTACTCTGAGTTATCTGGATTATCCCAATATCACCACAAAAGAGAGAAGCAAGAGGGTTAGAGGGAAAGAAAACAGTTTTATCATGGAAGCAAAGGTCACAGTGATGTTGCAAGGAATACGGGCAGACTCTAAAAGCCGGAAAATGAAAGGACACAGGTTTGGCCACAAAGAACATTGCCCTACTGACATGTTGATTAGACTCTTCACATTTAGAACTGTAAGAGGATGAATTTGTCCCTTTTAAGCCAATAAGTTTATGCTAATTTATTACAGAAGCAAGAGAAAATTGCAACACCTCCTCTGATCCTCACCTTGACCTTTGACATTCTAGCCACAGGAGAGCCTCAGACTGCAGCCCTGTGTCTACCAGGTACTGCTAGGACTTACTAGGAATTCAAAAAGCTGTTGGCCAATGACCCAGGAAGATAACAGGAAAATAAATAGTCCAATTTACAAAGAGCAAAATTCTGCTCCCTCCCTGACCAGCTTGCCCCCTTTCCACGTCTCTAGATGGTGACATTCTAGTAAATTCTAAAAAACCTTCAGAAAGACAAAGGCAAGTAGAGAAAAAAATATATATTTATAAGCTGTGGTTTTTGTTTCTTTTTTTTTCATTCAAGATTAAAATAGCTTTACTGAGCTCCAGGCAGATAATGTGTGTTTGTACAGCATAGAAAATTGTTAGAATTGAGCACTGCCAGGGGGTAATTGGCACTTTCAGACTCCAAATGGATATTTGGTATATTCACAAAACTGTCAACAGAGAGGTGGCTTTCTACCCTTCTGTTCTTGAGTTTGTGTATCCTTTTAAAGTTTACAAGGAGTGCCTACATACATTTGCTTATTTAATCTTTAAAACACTTCATGGTTGATGTTAAGATCCCCACTTTACAGATAGGAACAATGAGGCTTTACAGATAGGAACAATGTGTAATCCCAAGATTACACAGGATTAGTGATGTGGAATAGACTAGGTGAGTCTGCTCCATCAAATGCCAAGCTGTCTGAGCACCTGGCATGTGCTGGGCACAGCACACAACAACCACGTGGGTCTCTGCCCCACATAGACCGTGTATCTCCCAGACCTATTGGTCCCCCTTCTTTGCTGCAAGCAGAGTGAGGTGTACAGTTCTTGGCAGTTTCAAAGGGTAGTTTTTCCCAGGACCAAGTGCCCACCAGAGCTCTTATGGAGCCCCCACACCATCTGCGGTCCCCCTTGCCCTCCCCCAGGAGCTCTGAGACTGTGGAGAATAAAAGGGAGCCCTTTTCTCCAAGCCTGTGGGAATCTCCTTGAGGGGTCCACCCATACCCACTCCAATCCATCTTCTGGACAGAAAATCAAAGGTGGTGTTTCAAGAAGATGGGGCACACTCACAATTGGGAGCTGAGAAGTGGTCCCCATGTTACCTTCTTTTTGTAATACCAGATATCTTCAGAGGGAAAGAAGAAAGATCAAAACAGAGAAAAGCTCCTTTTTCTTGCTGGGCTCCTGCCAAGGACCTGCATTCCTCCCAGTGACTGACAGAGGACATCTGCTCCTGCCCCAGTGGTGTGACCTTCACGGGACCCAGAGCAAACCTTCCTGGTGTGATGTCATCACCAAAGCATTTAGAAAACAAGAATCATACTCAGGCAGAAACGGGAAGTGAGGCAGACATAGGACCTTAAATTGCAGCTCTGTGACCGCAGGCAGAGGAAGAGCATGTGGAGGGCAGTGATGGCGACTCTCCAACAGTCAGTCATTAGGTGCAGAGGAAGTGGAGCGCCTCCATCAGCATCCCTGTTGGGAGGCCTGGAGATGTCCAGGCCATCCTGTCATTGAGTGGCCACCTCCTATGAGCTGCATGCTTTCTGCTTGTCCATGATAAGCAGGAGGACGTGCCGGCATCTGAAACCACAGTTCAGTGATGGCCCAGAACCTCCCTCTCTTTCCTCATAAAACGGACTCATCTGAAGTCCATTGCAGAAAGATAGTAGGGTTTTCCTCCCTCTCTGGCCTTATTCCCTCTTTTCCACTTCCATGATCTCAGTGATGTTGATTTGTTCCCCTTTTCTCCTTGGCCTTGCACCCCTTCCCAGCCCAGAATTCCACCCTGGAAGGGAGCACCTGATATCTGAGTGCCCGTGAGCCAACCCCTCACCTTGCACCAAGTGATTGAGTGTCCTTTGTACTCAGGCTCAGAGCCCTGTCCAGAAAAGCCCCATGTTTGGAGTTTGGCTTGCCAGTTGGCTAAGGTTGCCTGGGATCATATCATCTTCCTTTTAAACCTCTTCACCTTTCCTTATCCCATCTCCTCTGAGCTCCTAAAGCATCAATGCAGATGTCTTTTAAACTACTTCTTTTGCAGTCAAAATTACCTACTTCAACATTTTTGATAACAGTCTTTCTCACAGGGATGATATTCTCTAGATAACTTTTCAGTATTGTCAGGGGATATTTTTGGTTGTCACAAATGTAGGGCAGGGGCCTTTCCCTGCTAGTATCCACTGAGCAGAGACAGGGATGCTGCCAATATTATACAGTGCATCGAACAAACCCTACTCCCCAACAAAGAATTAATGACCCCAAATGTCAATAATGCCAAGTTGAGACAGCCTGCTCTTGACTGTGTACATTGCTTAGGGATAGAAATCTCACCTTACTCATTTTGAAATCCCCAGTGCCTGGTTTAAAACCTGGAGGTGTCATCCAGTGTATTTTTGCTGTTTGTAAGAAATGTATGAGTGAATGAATTCTCACCTTCCTAAACCATCTGTACATGCACAATCCCCCTCACACGAGTGTCTGTGTAAGATACCTGCAACGTGTGGGCGTGGACACACAGAGACATGCACATATCCAAAGATAGAACGTGCACACTCGTCTGCACGTGTGCACACACCCGCCCACCTAACGCCCAGGCCCAGGGGTCTGGCTGGCTCTGAGACCTCCTCACGCAGGTCCCGTTCATCTGAGGATTCAGAGCCTCTTTTACCTGCTACCATCTGAACAATCTCCGGGCAGACACCTCGGCAGAGGTGCTAAGTGTTCTCCATAACTAATTTCACTGACTAGACCCCTTTTCCTATTGTAACTCCATTACTAAATAAGCAGTGAACTCCAAAGGAAAAAGATCCGTTTTGTAATTACGCAGAAGGCCACTCAACAACTGGGAGAGTGAAATGTCAATTTTAACGATGGCATCCTGGCCAGAGCCAGCAGGCAGGCCTGACTCATTACATGGAGCCATGTTAGTGAGTGTTGAAAACAGGGCAGAAGGGGCTGGGGACACACAGGGTAAGGACGCCGACCCCCAAGGCAGCAGAGCTGAAACAGCCTCGGAGGGCAGGAGAGAGGGGCTGGGAGGCAGAGACGTTCTCCTTCTTCCAGGCCACTTCCCCTACCAGGGATGGAGGACACCACGGAGATGGGCAGCAAAGAGGACAAATAGTCCACAGGGGAGATGGGACTAAAGTTTTAGGTGCCAATTTCCTGGAAAAAATGAAGCAGAAAGAGGCTGCTATTTACCAGCTCTAGGCTCCATGAGTCAAATCAAGTTACAACAATCCTTCCTCACACCCCATCCCCAGCAGCCTAGAAAACCTAGGAGGTCTTCCAGGTTTCTCACAGTGGCTACCCCCTTATGACTCTTTTCTGATAACACATTCTCCTCCCCTGCTGGGCTTCTCCAGCCAAAAGGTGCCCTACTCACTTATGCCATAAAAATGTGTGGTGATGAACGAGGTTGAACGAGTGAACCAGTAAGTGAGTCTTTGATCACACTTCACTCAGACAAATCAGGCTACAGTTTCAGACTGACTCGGGGCCAAAGGACAAGAGCCAGTTGACTGCAGTCCGTGTTTGCTGAGTTTGGATTTCAACAAAGAATTAACCCGGGAGGAGGAGCACGTTCAATTTAGTGTGTGAGAGACCCTTTGGGTGAGTGTACACATTACAACTTTAAAACTCATAACCAGAATCCTGAATTTTTATATTCGACTTTGTGTTTGGTTTTTAATTAGAAAAACTAATGAATCCCTCACTGCTAAATGTTATCTCACCATAAACCTTTCTTCATATCATCTTCCACCTAAGACTTGGCATTCGTCTCTGTTAACCGGGCTTTAATATAGTCCATGCCATACAGTCGCAGCCGCGCAGTGGAACATGGTGCTGGAAAGATACACTGAAATCTGCGAGGATATTTTCAGTTGCTTGCCTCTGGGAGACAGGATTCTTTGTTTCCCAAGTTTCCTTTCTCATTATCCACGCATAATCAGAAAGGAAAGGTGGGAACCTTGATGGAACTGCTGTCCCCTCACCACATCCTCAGGAACCTTCCACCTCATGAGCCCAGCAAGGCGAGAGCAGCCAAGCCTGCGACCTGACCTTATCGCCAGCGACCTAAGCCAAACCTCCCCAAATCACAGTCGTTGGAAATGAAACTGCCATGGCTCTTTCCAGGTGGATGGAATGTAAGGTGGGGGAACTTGAGAATGAACCGCAGTTGGACGAAGCGGAACCAGAGAAGAGAGAAGTGTAGCTAGGATCTCGCTGTGTTCCAAGCTCCAGGCTCTGACGTTCCTGATGCAGCCAAGATCCTGTCCCTGCTTCTCGGAACCTCCTCGGTGTTCCCCCACAAGTTTCTGTCTTGTACCAACAGGCTCCTTCCACGCGAACACCAACTGATCGTAATTCACAGGATTTGCTTTACTTGCACAAACAGAAGAAATTTTGGGAACAAGAAAGGATGTGGTTTAAACCTCTATACCCTCTGGCTTTGCCTCTAATTTCAGACATAGACCTTTGCCACCTGTGACAATCCCACCAAATCTAGTTTTGAGGTATTCCCTCAGAATGCAAGGTGGAAAGCCAGTGCTTTCTGGGTAGGCCCGTAGAGTGGGCTTGCTGTTCGGAGCCGCACTCACTGTCACCTCCCATCTCAAATGGGTCCGGCCAGGAGCTACACTTCCATTAACAGCTGTACAGGGAGTCTGCCCAGGGCCACCCCTGTGTGCAGGCACTCGCTGAAGTCAAAGACACACCTGCATGTCAATTACTGCTCCGCTGTGTCCCAGCTACATGAGTAAGTTGTTAACTTCCCTAAGCTTCAATTTCCTGAGCTTTAAAATGTTGCTAATAATGGACATCTGCCTTCTAGAACTTGGGGGAAGATCAAATGATATAATGGCTGTCATCTCACTCAGCAGGGCTACTGACACAGAAAGTACCATATAAATGACGGTTCACATTGCCAATACTCATTCTCTCCGTGCCTTTCTAGAGTAATTACTGCCTTAGCAAGAACATGCTGTCTCTTAACATCTTCCACTCCTATATCCCCACAACTCCTATATTCCCACAACCCCCACATCCCCTTGAAGTGCATAGTGCTCGTGATTATTATGATGTTTCTAGGCCTCAGCTTTTAGCTCTGCCCTGGGTATCTACCTTGCATGACTGTCCCCGTGATCAGCGGGAAGCCTGTCGGGGAGGGATCAGTCAATTTAAGGCCTATGCTTCAGGAATAAATGATACCTCCAAATCTTGGTGGGTTGCAGCAATAAAGATTATTTCTTGCTCACAATCATTCCTCTCAAGTGGGGTACATCTCTGAGTTCTCTTCATTCCAGCACTAAGGAACAGTTTCTATCCAGGACAAATCTGGGACAAGGGAGAGAGAAGCACCTGGAAACACCCAGCAGGGTTGGTACATGTCCCTGCCACTTACATTTGATTGGACAAAGCAAGTCACATGGAAAATATTTTGAACAAATGGTAGTCTTCTACAGAGAAGTCCTCCACCTGGCTTTGGGGAAAGCTAGTCTCTGGCCGTACCTACAAGGAAAAACTATTTAATATAAAATCCCAAGTCTTGATTCCTTCTGGGCAGGGGCAGGGAGAGGAAGGACTTGGTTTCTCCACTCGTGTTTCTCCTTTACCTTGTGGTGCTTAGCAGCCTCCCACCTTGGTGAGCAATTGATACTTAATTCCAGTTATTATCAAGATGTTCACATGATAAAAATTGAGAGGAAATAGTCCAAAATCTGGTTTTGTTTTTTCTCTTAAATGATTTTTTTCCTTTTTTTTTTTTTTTTTGGTATCTTCAAGATTTTCTACAGTGAGTATGTATTTATTGAATATAAGACTAAAAAACTACTGTATTAAAAAATAAAAAAGTTCATTTGGCAGCAAAGCAGACTATGAATTTCAGAGGAGAGGGCCCAGATGGAGCAGAGGCTGAGGGAGCACGGGATGAGGCTGAGTCAGGGCAGTATCGGGGCAGAGAGCAGCCGTTATCCAGACCATCTTAACTTGGGCTTGATAGGACTGGTGACCGTAACAGGTGGGGAGTCAGGAAAAGGGAGGCTTCTTGCCATGCACCAGGCTTGAGCCAGTACCGAGGGAGGTGAGGTCTTTCTGATCTGATGAAGAGGACGTCGCACCTTCCCCATGAGAGACTGCAGGATCTGGCTCCGGGTGCAGAAAAGGTAGAAGGTGCTTCCTTGTACCCTCACTTACAACACCAGTTTCCCACCCAGGGTCTGCCCTGGTACATAGGTCAATAGTTAATCTTTCAACATCATTGTATTTTTTGGAAATCATCACTGAACTGCCACCACCTTCCTTTTAGAGAACAAAGGTTTGATGGACAGCTGATGAAGCTATTCCATGCACTGTCCTGCCTTCAAAGGAGCAGAGTACATAGTCAAACTCTCCTGATGTTGCGAAGGACACAAGCACTCAGGATAGAGTTGTATTCAAATGGTGTGACTCAGGCAAGTCAGCTGGTATCTCTGAGATTCAGACTCCTTATTATTTAAGTTAAATTACAATTGCTACGAAGAGTTTAGGGGCAGGGTGTGGTGGCGTGTGCTTATAATCCCAGCACATTAGGAAGCTAAGGTGGGAGGATTGATTAAGCTCAGGAGTTGGAGACCAGCCAGGCCAACATAGAAAGACCCTTTTTACTGTAAAAAATTTTAAAAGTGAGCTGGGCCTGGTGGCATGTACCTGTAGTCCTAGTTCTTTAGGAGACTGAGATGACAGGATCACTTGAGCCCAGCAGGTAAAGGTTACAGTGAGCTGTTATCATACCACTACACTTCAGCCTGGAGGACAGAGAGAGACCCTATCCCTATTTAAAAAATAAATAACTTGTCAAGACAGAGGTCATCTTGGAAGGTATCTGATATCACAATGCCTAACACTTTGTTAATTACTAATACAACAACATAATGGTACACACATTTTTGCAAGGAAGTAGCTCTGGCAAACACCTATAGACATAATCAAAATACTAACTAAAGACCACCGATAACCTATCCATCCAACTTACCATTTAATAATCAGTAAGTCCTTCTTGGCACCCTATGTAAATTTCTCCACTGCTGCTGAACCCATAAACATCAACCTGCATAGGTCAATGGCCCTGGTATGGAATCAGCACCGTGTCCTGGGAAGTTTACTCTGGAGTCACGTAGATCTGCTTCACACCAGCTTGCCCTGGGCATGCCACTAAAATCTCTTAACCCTAAATTCCCCTTCTTTTAAATAGGAGTGACATTCACTGCCTTAGAATCCTGTTCTGAGAATTGTTTTGAGAGCAGTAGGCACCGGGCGTCTGGCCCACAGCAGGTGTGCGTTAAGTGCGAGCTCCTTTCCATTTAATATAAGGGATGGCACCATTTAGGGAAAAGCATATTTTTTAACCGTGAGCTTTTTTTTCAGCTCATTGTTTTTTATCCAGGACTATGATAGCTGTGAAGTGTTTGGGGCTTTTCTCTCTCTAGAGACACTTTATGATGCCAATTAGAAGGGCAAGTGTGCTGAGGTTAGAAAGGAAGGAGGAGCAGAAAGAGCTGCAAATCTGCACGCTCCTCCCCAGGCTGACGCTCCTGAAGGCCGCTCTGGTGTCTAACTCTCAATGGCAAAAAAGAAAAAAAAAAAAAAATCTGGGTACAAGGGAATATCAAGTATTACCAATCAAAATCATTTGAAGACCTTTGGGCAGAGGGACGCTCTATGGACGCAGAAAATCTCACTTGCATTAAATCTTTGCACAGGCGATAGTGCCCTCTTTATTTAGAACAGTGGTTCTCAACCTTCCTAATGCCTTCTAATGCCGCGACCCTTTCATACAGTTCCTTATGCTGTGGTGACCCCCAAACATAAAATTATTCTCGTTGCTACTTCATAACTGTAATTTTCCTACTGTCATGAATCGTAATGTAAATATCTGATATGCAGGATGTATTTTATTGTTACAAAGGGGTCGTGACCCCTAGGTTGAGAACTGCTGATTTAGAAGGATAGACATATGATAACATGAAAATAATAGTTGAATCTTAGGGAGTTGGAGCAGCTGAGTCAGAGATGGGATTAACCAAGTGCTGGGTCCAGTTTCATAGGCATGGGTCTTGTTAATTTCATTATTACATACGAGGTTCTCAGTAGGTGCACCAATGAATCCGTGCTTGTGTTGATGAAATTAGAACAATTTTTCCTTCCAGTTCTACTCTTTTCTGCCTCATTGGTCCCTTTCTTCCACTTCCTCCTCTCCAGTGACTATGAATAATAAACTTTGGTTATGGGTTATGTGTCCCATGGGATACTATTCAGCTCTACATATAGTTGGAGATTTTATATCTTTCTTATTTACCTGGAAGGATTTGGTGAACATTCTCCTAAGCAAAGCATCACAAGAATGGAAAAGAAGGTATCCCATGTACTTAGTACTAAATTGAAACTACTAGATTAACAACTACAGACCCACCTGAGAGAAAAATTTGATGAAATTCAAGGATGGGGATGGGGAGAGTTCGGTAAGTTCACTCCTCATGGGTACAAGGTAGGGATATATGGACACTTTCCGGGGGAAGAACACAACTACAACTTGGACTTCACCTTACAAATGCAAACAATGTAACCTAATCATATGTACCCTTATATTAACCCAAAATTAAAAACCAAAAAAAACCAAAAAAAAAAAATAGCTTTGTGGCCACAAATAAGTTTCCTATTTTCTCCAAAAACCACTTGTCTCCCCTGTAAACAGGATAAGCAATGCCTGCACCTCAACCTTATCTATGTGATGCCCTTTGCCAACTTCTTAGCTCAGGCAGTCCCCCGCCTGGATTCTTACAGCTGTGGTCCATCTTGTTTCCTGGTCTCTAGAACTACCATCACTGCCTCCCCTCCCATGCCACTCTTTCCATTCTTCAAATTGCTGCCCCAACGTCCTTCCCCAAGGCAATGTGACCAGCTTGAGCACCTCCATGTGGCTGTCTGTGATGGCATAACTCTACCTCCCTACCTCCCGGAGAAGGGGCCCTGGAAGCAGGCCCAGGGATGACTGTGGCCCCTCCTGCAGCTCATCAGCCCTTCCCCTCCCACCTCCTCCCCCTTGCACTCCACATCCAGCAGCAAGGGGTGCTTCCCCAGCCTTTGTGCCTTCCTCACCTTCAGGTCTCTGCAGGCTCTCTGCTCTCTTCCAGATACTTCCTACTTGTTGGGTAGGAATCAATGTGCTTAGAAATCTGTTCTTCAGAGAAGGCTCCCCTGTCCTTACCCAGGTTTGCATAAGAACCAGTCTGACAGCCCTCGGCCTGACAGTGTCCAGGGCCTCTGCCCACTGTCTGCATATCTCCCACACCTCAACTCACTTCTCATGCTCCTATCCCACAGAGCACACGGTGATCACCAGAGCCACGTTTCAGGATGGAATGAGAAAATACATGCTTTGCAAACTGATGCACTCTGTAAGAGACATACAGTCAAAGTCTGAATGTCCCAGAGTCTAAAACTGGAGGCATCTGCACACTAGGCTTGCTCTGGGAAGATGCTTCTATGGATGTCTCTTTTTTGGTAATTATTTATTGAACAGCTAAGATACATTGTAAAATAGACTACCCAGAACACAGTCTGTCATCATTCCCTTCTGGCCCCTGAGTGGCCTCTCTGGTAGAGACCATGGCTTCAAGGTCACTTTCAGAAATGATGATCTTCCATCCCACTCAAATCCAATCAGCTGGGCTGGGAGACCAGCACCAAGGGAACATGGACAACTGAGGTCTGGCACCCCCAAGCTGCAGTCCTCACTCTCTCTGCTGCTTCTGGACCCTCAGAGACAGGAGTCAATATAGGGGAGGATGAGAGACACAGGTACAAAGTCTTTCTGTGGAGCTGGTGTTGTGGGTCTCTCTGCTCACCAGGCAACAAGGGGTTGCCCTTGATCTGGCTCCTTGGAGACCCTCATGAGCACCCCTGCACCAAACCGTGTTTTGACATTTGAGGACCTCATTCAGCTCCTGCCCTGGACAGCCCCCTGCAGTCACCTTCTTCGGGGTTCCACCCTCTGTCAGTCAGCTTTCTTGAGTGAGCTCCACTGGGAGACCCTTGTACTGTTCACCCAACACTCCCTCTCTCCTCAAAGCTTCACCTGCCTCTCACCTCTCACTTCTTCAGGTAATGGGTGGCTCCCGCCTTTGTCTCTTGTTTGCCCCAACACCCTGGGACATGTGTTAGCTTCTCCGGTGTTCCTTTGTGACATTACACAAGCACCTGCCCTGAGGGACAGATGCTCCCTCCTCTGGGAAGTTCTCTTGGATTCCAACTCTTGATCTCCCACACCAACACCCTCACCCCTGCGTGTCTCTTTCAGCCATAACCCCTTGTCCCTACCTTGTAGGGTGGCGTGGCCAATGGACAGAGCCATTCCCCTCCCTGGATATATGGGGCCGGCACTTCTCAGAACTTCAAGGTCCTGTCAGCCTTTGTTCTCCATGCTAAGATTTCATTCAAATTCCAAAACAATAGGAAAATGCTTCTTTTGTGATTGGAAGTCACATTTTAGTGATATTAACAACAACCAAAAAAAAAAAAAAAAAAAAAAAAAGACCGGACTTTCCTTAGACGAGAGGAACATAAGGACGGTGAGTTCTGCTAAGCCACAAACAGTGGTTGCCCAGTGTCTGAGATTGCTGTAATGGTGGGCATGGGCTTTCTGTGTCAGGAGGGGTGAAAGATGGTTCTGTGAAGACCTGTCTTGGCAACTGTGGTATAGACTATTGACCTGCACTTGTGTGTACACACTAATGTATAAATATCTGCTTCATGTGCTAATGAACTTTGTAGTGCCCTTGAGCATCGTCTCAGCAAAAAATGTCTAAACTCGGATCTCTCCTAATGTGCACAACGTGAGGGTGTCCAGCACACCGCCTGGGTGAAGGGCTCAACTACAACTTGAACCTTACCTTAGAATTGAAAACAATATAACCTAAACATTTGTGCCCTTATATTAATTTGAAATAAAAAAAAGAGTCTAAACTGTATAAATACTAACAATACAGACAATGCCAGCTCATGGACATTCCAGGGACGTGCTCTTCTGTTGAAACTACAAAAGGACCCAAGGCCACAGAGGAGAGGAGCCTCACTTCCACCTGAGCTGGTGGTAGAAGGCTTCGCAGGGGGCATGGCATACGGACGTCAGACTGAGGATGGCTTCTCCACAGAGATGGAAGATGCGGGCTCTGGGAGGGAGGGGGCAGATTGGTGAAGGAAAAGACACCCTGAGCAGCTGATGGGGGTGCATGGACAGCCCTTGCTCCATAGCAGTTCCGGGCCGTGCTGAGGGTGTCCTCTCCCATCAGGTGCTCACAGCACCCCTGTGGGTGGCACAACAGCCTCTACTGTTGCCAGATGAGGAATAAGGTTTAGAGAGGCTGGTTGACCCCCGATGAAAGCAAAGCTGGGAATTTAACCCAAGTTTATCTGGACTCCAAGCTTGGTGGGCAGTGGCGAAAAAGCACTGGGTATTTAGCCTGGGGTCAGGCCAGGGGGCCTTCCACACCAACCTGTCCGTGCTTGCCAAGGAACAAAAACCACCCCTCCCATCTCACTGCAGAGGACACACAGCAGGTATCTGGAGCAACCTGGCCGAACAGTGTCCAGGGCGGGGGCGTGGGTAGGAAAGGGGTACAAGAGGCTCCTAGGCCCTGCTCCACGGGTCCCTGGCACCAGGAATCCTGAGATGATTTGATGTCCAGAAAACATCAGCATCTTTGTAAACTAATCTTCAAGCCCCCAAATCCACAACCCCACTAAGTCCTCCTCTTGTGGCTAAGGGACTTTCACAGAAAGCCTCCATGGCTATCTCTGGGGCCTGCCTCCCCTTCCTGTAGAGGTCAGACCAAAGTGAGGGCAGGACCTGCAGGCAGAGGAAGGCCTGGGGCCTGGAGCCCTCCAGCCTACTGGGCTCTCATCCTGCAGCCAGTTCTGTCCTGGGCACAAAGGGAGCAAGGTGAGTAAAACCCCTCCCTGCCTTCAGGGGCCACTGTCAAGCGAGGGAAACTGACTCACAAGGAGAGTGACAGGGCAGCTGACCAGCATGGATGGACCACCTCTCCCTGCCGTGCAGGAAAAGGTTTACTCAGTGAGTCAACAGTTCTAAGCTGGTCTTGAAAAAGAAACACGGAGCAAGGGCTGTCCAGAATCTCTCGGCCTATTCTTCAGCTCCTAGAGCACATCTCCCCATGCAGGGGTGATGAATCTGCCAAAGGGCTCAGTGAATCCTAGTGTCCTTTGTCTTAAGGAAGAAGGAAATAAATTGTAAAATGACAAAAGATATGACAGCATTTCTTGAAAATTTGACACAGTACACAGAAGAAAGCTTCAGAAAGTACAAATATTTTTGCCTTAGTTCAAAGGAGAAAACCAAGAGCTCGAGCATAAAAATTAAAGACAAGAAAATGAGATAGTTATTTTAGGAAATAAAGTTAACCTTTCCAATCAAAGAAAAAAAAAAAAAAAAAAACAGCAACAACAACAGATATTTATTGAAATTGTCCTCTGGACCAGATGTTATGCTAATTACCTTACATACGTCATCACATTTCATTCTAACAGCTCTCCCATGGCTGGGTGCTGTGATTACCATCCCTGTTTACGAGTGGAAAAACCAAGGGCTAGATGTACAGCCCAGCTGTCCTGGTGGCAGTGCACAGTGTCGCCAGGATACCGATCAGAAGACTGCTCTCACCACTGTGGGCACCCTCCTCTTCCAACCGGCAGGAGTGCGAGGCCCCCAGGAGGCCATGGGGATGCTGGGCCCACAGATGATCTATTGTGGCCACAGTTTCCTCTCTGCAAGAAGCTTCCCCTGACAATTCTGTGCACTGTGGCAGTCCTCATGGCCTAGCTCCCTACCGTTCCCAGCCACGCACCACGTGGTTGGCCAGTTTCCCAAAGCCCAACCCTGGGATGGGGCAGGAAGGCCCCAGGTCAGCCTCATACAAACCCCAAACCACCCCCAGCCCTTCAAGACGAGGCCTTCTCAGAGACCAGCCCCCTATTAGAAGCCAGACCTAACTTTTACTCTTTTAAAATACAGAGTAATTTGTGTCCTTTTATTTTTTTTTATTTATTTTTTATTGTTAAATCATAGCTGTGTACATTAGTGCAATCAAGGGGTACAATGTGCTAGTTTCATGTACTATCTTAAATATTCTCATCAAACTGTTCAACATAGCCTTCATGGCATTTTCTTAGTTATTGATGTAGACATTTGTATTGTGCATTTAGTAAGTTTCGCCTGTCCTAAAATAAAGAGTAAAGTATGCCCATATTCATAGCAGCTTTACTCACCACAGCCAAAAAGTGAAAGCATCCCAAGTGTTCGCAGATATATGTAAAAACCAAAATGTGGTCTGCACACACAGCAGAATATTATTCAGTCTTAAAAAGGAAGGAGATTCTGCACATGCGGCAATAAGTATAAACCCTGAGGACATTATTCTAAGTGAAATAAACCAGCTACAAAAAAATAAACACTGTGTGATTTCACCTAAGTTACCTAGAAAGTCCAATTCACAGAGACAGGAATTAGAACCCAGAGTTGAGGGAGGCGAAATGGGTGATTAGTTTAACTGGGACAGAGTTTTACAAGAAGAAAAAAGTTCTGGAGGTTGACGGTGGTGATGGTTGTACAATAATGTGAATGTGCTTGATGCCACTGAACTGAACACTTAAAGATGGTGAAGATGGTAAGCTTTATGGAAAAAATAAATGAAGAGCAAAGCAGAAAGAGCCACAGTGAATCACCTGAAAGTTCTTTGGCAGCCTCGCCATTCTCTCTCCAACAGCATCCAGACGTCAGTCAGGGCCCAGCCCCCTGCAAAAGGAAGTGTTTGGTCTCAAAATTCCCTGTAAATCTAACGCTTCTCCCACCGCCCTTCTCCCACCACCTCTTCTTAAGCAGAAAACCCTAAAGGTTTTGTCTACAGCTGGGCATTTGTTCCCCAGGGGCATCAGGAGTGGGGCTGGAGGTCCAGTCACAACCACAGGACGTCCCTTCCTCTCTTGGGAATGTGCAGCAGGTACCGCGAAATTTCAATGACCAGTTCACAGAAGCTTCACCAGCTGTACACATTCCCTCTGTTGGAAGACTGTGATACTTTTTTCATTTCGAGAAAAGGTATCCACAGGCCTCAAAAGCAATAAACAAGAGGCACAATTTATCATTTCCAACTGGACTCATAAGAGAGGAAAAAAATCATTATATTTGTGAGTCAGGGCCTTGGGCCTCACTGGGAAATCTGACAGAGGCTTCTGGACAGACAGACCTTGACACTGGACCACTACCCATACCCAGTCCCCAGAAGCTGAGAAAACTATTGTAACAAAAAGAGAAGAAGTCGGTCTCAGTCTTTGGTCTCCCAGAAGGCACCTGTGTTCTTTTTTGTCAAGGTATCAAAAGTATCACTGGGTCAGTGAAAAGAAACAATCATGGTGTTCCCTGAAGAAAGATGGCAGCTGGACTCCTCCAAGGCCAGAGAACCAAAGGGCCAGTGAGTCTTAAAGGTCAACTCATTCTCTAAGAGAAGAAAACCTTAAGTCTTATGGGCCATCCCTTTGTAAATACAGTAAATAGAACCAGTTTGGAGATCCTACTGCAGAGAGTAAGCGGGAATCACTGGAGCTTTGGACCCCGGGGAATTCTGCACATAGGAATTGTGTTCTGAAGGATGCATAGAAATGTGTTGAGAGAGAGGGTTGAGATGAAGGGTGGGGAGCACATTCCTGAAGGAAGTCCTCCCAAACTAAGGCATGAGGTTCAGCTCAGGGAATTCTGGGTCTGAGGTTGGGCAGCAGCAGTGGGGAGACTCAGCTTCCAGGCAGAGGTGTGGGGCACACCCCTGTGCACCACCCCACAGCAGGGAACATCTTCCCCTAGAGTCGGGTTGTGGCTTCTGTACACTTTACGATGTTTGCTGTCGGTGCCCTCTGTGGGCACCCCATCCCCGCACGAATAAAAACAGCCAGGACACGATGGAAGGTACAAGTCTGCAAAAGGTGGGCTTCCCAAAATTTCAGGGAGAGCCCCAAGTAACCTCTGTCATGGCCTTTTATTGAAGCATTATACAACAGGTGTGAGGATCCCTCATACTGGAGCTATGTGCTTAATGATTGCTACGTGCTCTTTCCCCAAGGCTCGACTCCCACCCTGTTGCACCACAAATGTCCAGAGTATCACCCCAGCTAACGAGTGATCAATCTTATCTCATTAACTCAGGCAGTTGCTTGAGGCTTCTGTCTGTGCTATAAAACATCTTCATGCCGGCTCAGAGATAGTCTTGCTCCCAGCGCCTCCCTCAAGAACCAGTAGCAGCTCTTACAAGCCTGGTGTTCAGTCTCCTTCAGTTTGCCCCATGTCAATAAACACCAACATCTCAAGCCCTTCATTAATGTTAATTTAAAAAGCAAACCATTTTCTCTGAAGCGAACAGACTAATCTTTATGAAACTTTGCTTACACGATATCATTTTCCTGCTTGAAACACCAGTTGTTCTTGGGCTCTGAACCCTTGGGGAACAGGCAGATCCTCTGCTGGAGCAATGGGATCCACTCTAATGGGCCAGTCTGAGTCTAATACAACGTATTAACAGTTACTGATATTTTATTGTATGCAAAGTGCCTTGGAGATACTTGCCCAAGTTCAAGAGCTGGTAAAGAATGGAGTCAGACTGTGAAGCTCCTGAAACCACGGTGCTGCCTGACCCCGTGATCATACGGCCAGACCCATCACCATATGCTTTTTTCCATCTTCATTTTTGACATTCTAACCCAAGCCAACATCATGTCTTTCCAAGACCGTGACCATAGCCTATGAGAATGCCTTCCTTTCCTACCATCCTAGACCTTGTGAGGGCTCAGTCCAAAGCCCTGAAGTCACCTTCTACATTGAATCCTTCAGCACAATGTTGGCTCCACCTTCAAATAGATATATCCTGATGTCATCTTGAATGTCAGAGACAATGTCTCTTTTCTTCACCTGTGCATGCAGAGAACATAGCGTCATATCTGACTTCTGGGATTCTCTGTAAACACTAGCTAACTAAGACGCTCTCTCCCTGTCTCTCTCTCCTCCCGGCCCTTTGGAACGAGCACTCCTCCCCCCAGAGCACACGTCTGGCTGCATTTTCCTCCTCATGCCCATTTACTGATCAAGGCCTGATACACAGTGAATCCTACAAGCAAGAGGCTGTTCCTGTAGGAATCCTTCTGCCTCTTTTTAAATTCTGTGCCTGGAATCCCAACAGGCCCCCAAAGGGTGTGTGGAAAAGGCCCACACGAACACATGCAGGTGAAGAATTTATAAAAGGAGTGAGGAGAAGCCCATTCTAGTGCTCTTTGGATCCCTCAGTTGGAAAGATCAAGGTCAGAGAGAAAGTAAAAAGAAATTAGTGGAGAAACTTCTTTGGAGAGAGTGATAATAGTCCATGATGTGGGGCTCCCTATTCCTTCATTGGGGCTGGACATTTTGCCTCCAATTCTAGAGAGAGGTGCATCAGCAGGGCTTGAGGAGACCTATTCCATGCCATCCTGTATGCAGATAAACTAGTCTGCCTAAGTGATTAGACATGACCAGGGGCTTGGGTTTGGGCCATGGTGTCCTGCTGCACTGAAATAGGTCTGCTCACAGGGAGAGGGGGCATTAGTGACTCTGCAAAGCAGGAGCCACAGTGGGCACCTCAGAGCAGCCTTAGATCCTCCTCAGCAGAGAGCAGGAAAGATAAAGGGAAGGAACAGGCTGGAGTACAGGAAGCAGGAGACAACCTTCCTGGGGAGAGTGTCCAAGAGAAAGGGTCAGCTCTGAGCACCAGCCAGGCCTAAGCAGACAAAGCCAGCTTATGAATGGGACAATTCTGTGGAGACTTTAATCTGTGGATCAATTTCTACCTGTTTTCTTTGGCACATCAGAAACTCATGGAAGTAGAAACAGAAGTAGGCCAAGCAAAGAGAGGACAGAGCTGGCCACTCTCCCATCTGCCCTGCAAGCTTCACCCCAAAGCTGACCCAAGCTGTGGAAAAGAAATTTAGCACCAAGGCAGTTGAGAGCTTTAGTGATTACATGGGATCAGAATACATGGGGTTTCTAAACGAAGCTCCTGAGACCCCTCGGCCATCCTGACTGCATGGGGTTTCTAAATCAAGACTTAAAGTGATGCAGCGATGCCTGCTATTTTTTCATAAGTTGAAAAATTATAAGCCCATGAGAGTGTTCATTCAGGAACAGAGGACAGGAACCTCGATTGCCTATGGTTTACAAGTTGCACCTGATCACCATTCACACCTCTTGCTAATTCAATGCCCACCCATATGTGCACACACCCCACCCTCTGATTGAATGGGTGAACTTTCTCACCTGATGCCTCTTCAAGCTCCATCTGCAAATTTCTTGGGGCTGCTGAACCCAGCTCTGGACAGGTCTCACAGGGGAATGTGGCTCCTTTGGGCTGAGCTGAAAGGTGTGTCACCCTGTGGTTTCTAGTCCTTCATCCATGTTCTCCCCAGAGTACCTCACGAAGAAAGCCTGTTCTTTTCTCACATAACAGCCCTAAGAGGCATGACGCTTCAGCTCTCAATACTATTCCCCAATCCTCATCCCTGCTTTAAACTGCCTTTGCTCATGGACTGTTATTTTAAGCCATGATTTTGAATCTCCTGGTCGCCCTGTGCTGTCTTGTAAACTCATTTCGGTTGGCCTCTCTAATGAATCAAGCTTTAAACTGAAAGATGAAAGAATTGAATGAGCAACCTATAACTGTAGGAGGAAGGTTCCAGGAGAGGTAGGTGCAAAGGCCCTGAGGCAGAGGCATACTCACAGGCCCTAGGAAGGGCCAAGAGCACAGTGTTGCTGCAGAAGTGTGAACCAAGTGGGGTGTGCTTAGAAAGGAGGTTGGACAAGAGGTCACAGGTTAGGCAAAGCAGGCTCTTAAAGGTATGTAGGCACCTGGATAAAACTCCACGGGATGACAGTAGCATTCTTAGATTTATTTTTTTAAAGATATCACAATGTATGATTAGAGGAGGTAAGGGATGACAGAGGAGGCAACCGAGGAGGTGACCACTGACCTCTGTGGTCTGAGAGCCTGGACTCTTAGCACAACCTCATGCACAGAAAGAGGTGCAGTCCCTACAGGAAGCTTTACGGGAACGGAAATCACAGCCTGGGCCAAGGCTAACATCCTTTTTTGTGCTTCTATGTGACAGGAACTCATCAAGTATTGTATGTGGTTTAACTCATTTCTTATGACCATCCAGAAATAAAGATTAGTTCCCCATTTTAAAGCTAAGGAAATTGAGGCAGAGAATTTATGAGAAACTCCACAAGGAAAAACTGTGGTGCTGTCAGAAACAGATCAAGGGCTTTCTGGCTGCCAACCCCATGCTTTTCTGCTATGCCCCATGTTTGTGCACAAATCCTCAGGATGCACATTTCCCTGGGGTCAGTGTGGTAGGTCAGTGGTGCTCCTTAGATGATGGCAGGGCAGGAGGTAGACCAGCAAACCAGGTGGAGTCTCTTGGTGCAGGGCTTGGAGTCACTCTGCCAGGTGATGGGAGTCACTGATGATTCCATAGTCCTCTCTGGCCACTGGCGTCCTTAATCTCCAAGGCTAGGTAGAGACAGAGCTCATCACCAGGTTCTAAATTAGCAGATAAGCCCTTGGAGAACTTGTGGGGCTAATTAGTATTAGGTTTGGGTTGAGAAGATATAAGCTTAGGCGCACACATCCTTGGGACAGTCCCACTGGATGTGTCTTTGGTTCTAAGTATTAATGAGAGCTTCAATATTGCAGCTTGGAATTTAGTGGGAAATAAATTAACATAGGTTAATTCAGTAGACAACGGGACTGTCCCTCCTTGAAGTCTCATTCACATCCAAGTGTGGGCAGCTGGACAAGTTCCAGGGGCAGAACCTGGTGACCTCAGAGTTCATGCTGAGGTCCCCGTGGCCTCTTTCTAATTAGCAATGTCAGAGGCTTCCTCCCAGCTCCCACATCTCTTAGGTTAATTGAAGGGAAAGTGAGGGAAAGGCTGAAAGATGGGTGCTAGAATTCCTCTTTCTGACTGGCTCTGAGACCTGGGGAAATCTGTACAACCTTTCAGAGCCTCAGGGTCTCCATCTGGAAAAAGGGTATGAAAGCAGCAAGGTGCTGACCTGATCGAAATCTCAGGAGGTTTTTATTTAGGATTTCAGGGTGTACATTTACAGAATGAAGTAAAGAGTTAAGAGTCTCATGACTCAATCATTGGAGTGGTCTTTTGATTATGAAACAGGTCCTTAGGGTGGAGGCACTAAATTCCCGGAACAATTCTCAAAGGCAGAGCTAAGTAGGTAATAAACAAAGTTGCCTTAGGGGATGGGAGAGGGACAATTAAGGTTACAGCCTTTGGGCTAGATTGTCTTGGCTCCAGGGTAATTTTTAATCTTCTAACTCTGCTGGTATCCCTTCTTTGATAAACTGCTGAATTTTACTCAGACATCCCCAAACTAGTTTTCTGTCTATTCTGTTGAACATTCTGACACCCCTCACCACAATAGGTGTGCTGAGCAGCTGGGGGTTTGGGAGGGAAGGGTGTCCTACTCAAGTCCTCTGGAATGTTCGCCTAAGCCAGCGTTCTCAACCTTCCTAATGTCGAGAACCTTTAATACAGTCCAAAGGGGACACGACACAGGTTGAGAACTGCTGAACTAAGGTATATTTCTACCCACATTTTAAAAATAAATTCTGTTTGAAAAGAGAAAGTTAAAAACCATTGCATTCTATGTTCTCCATGGGACCACAATGAGATCCAGTGAAATAACAACGGCAAAGTGCTAGCATAGAGCTTGGCACATGGTGTACAACTGATAAATGTGAGCAAAAAGGATTATGCATATATAACACTGCGCTCACAATTTACATGGGCCTGTTACAAATATGCCATCTATAATTTAAGGAAACAATTTATATATTTTCAGTAGATGCAAACACTCTCCATGTCTAGTTAGTGGAAATCATGGAAGCATGCATATATGCATTATTTCTATGTATATATTTAGAACACGTGGATACAAATGGTTTAACTCTAAGCTGTGTGCATATGTGGTTCCTCAGAGTAATTTAGAGGTTTAGGGGATGCATCTCTTTAAAATAGATGAAATGGCTGAGTACAGTGACTCACACTTGTAATCCTAGTATTCTGGGAAGCCAAGGTGGGTGGATTGCTTGGGCTCAGGAGTTCAAAACCAGCCTGAGCAAGAGGGAGACCCCTATCTCTACTAAAAATAGAAAAAAATTAACTGGTCATGGTGGTGCATGCCTTTAGTCCAAGCTACTCAGGAGGGTGAGGCAAGAGGAACACTTTAGCCCAGGAGTTTTCGGTTGCTGTGAGCTGTGATGCCATTGCATAGGCTCAGGCAATGGGTCATCAGGGTCTCAAAAAAAAAGAAAATTAATTAATTAATTTTAAAGATGAAAATTAATCATTGTAACCTAATTCTTTGTACCCCTGATCTAAAACAATAAAAAAATGTAAAAAGACAAAACTTAGCTTGATATCCCCACCTCAGACCCTATGCTCGACCCTCACTGTCAGCACATTTGTTGAGAAGCTAAGGGAGTCTGTTCAGCTGTCCCAAGCTCATCCCATCCCTATGCAGCTGAGCAGCAACAGAGAGAACCTACCATAACTATCCAGGTGCAGGCAACCCTTGCTCCAAACCCAGTGCTCCACATGCCATCTACTCGTTACATAGCAAATACTTGGTAAAACCTGTGTGCCAGATTACCATACTCACCATCTCAGGGAGGCTGAGATGATCACTCAGGCCCCTACTCACAAGGAGCGTGCAGGCTAGTGAGGGACAGGGACCATGTGTGAGTACGCACTTGTAGTAGGGACTGCCAGGCACACTGCGCTCCCACAGATCCCACGACATCCTCCACCAAAGCCCTGATTTCACTGCACCCTAAGTGTCTATTGGTGTGTTGGTCTTGGAACAGTCACCAATATTTTTTAATCTATCTCAAAGCCAAACTAGTTTCAAAAAATATGTCAGAGAGATTAGGGAAGATTTGGCACACTGTGGAAAACAAAGCTACATATACTCAACATGCCTGGAGAAGTCAGAAAGAGAAGCCTAGAGAAATGGGTTTTTGACCTGTTGCAGGAGGTGGGAGCAGAGCAGAGGAGAAATAGCGCTTAAAAGCAGAGGCCTGAATAAACATGACCAGGAAAGGGCTGGAGAGGGTGAGATCTGAAATGAGGCAGGGCTTGGAGCAGGCTACATTCAGCCAGAAAAGATGCTGATAAATCCAATGTGAAAGCTAGGACTTCAGCCTACACAGTAGTGGCCAAGAGGGTTTAAGCAGAGAACTAACTAACTGGTGGATGGTGGGGAGCTAATCAGGTCAGCAGGTCCAGAAACTAATGAGGATGACTCAGGTTGCAATCAGCGGGGGTGAGGACACTCCCAGGCCATGCTCTTAAAGTTAAAGAGGTTACAGGTATTGCCTGAGTCAGGCTGGACCAGCCAACTCTTCTCGCTGCAAGCATATCTAATCCAGGCTCAGTTTTCTACCCTTCTTGCTAACAAACACCTGATTTTTTATTTTTATTTTTTGTTGGGGATTCATCGAGGGTACAATAAACCAGATTGCGCTGATTACATTTGTTAGGCAAAGCCCCTCTTGCAATCGTGCCTTGCCCCCAAAAGGTGAAACACCTGAATGTTTATATGGACCAATTATGAGAGAGAAATCCCACAAGGATAATAACACCAGCTCTGAGAAGGGTCTTTGAGATCACCCACCAGTTAGGCATTTTACCTGACCAGCATGAAGGGTCCTCAAGGATGTCTCAAAAGCACACAAAGTCAGGGGCAAAGCTGGTCTCCAGAGTCCCAGGGAGGGGGGGTCTTAAAGCTCTTGCCCCCACCTCTGTACCAGCTGTTTGTGCTTAAACCCAGTGCCTTGGTCTTCCTAGGTGACAGAGCAGGTGAGTGTGGGTGGCAGGGAATGCTTCCTTCCCTCGAGGAAGAAAAGCACCAGGGAGGGACAGATGATGGTATTTATTCCTTCTTTCCTCCTGAGGGGTAATTCAGCACGGAGTGGAGGGTGCCTGGAGACATGCTAGCAGTGTGAATTTATTTCAAATTCCGCTGGAGGCTACTGATGCTATTATGCCCTGGCCTGGCCAGGCTGAAAACTAGAAGTGGTGATACAGTCACATCATGTTTTAGGAAGACAGAGTAGGCACAGGTGGCTTCCAAGCCAGCAGCTCCCCATTGCTCCATTGTTAAACTGATGCAGCCACTTCCTTCACCTGCACCTGGCTGATCTGTGATCCACTCTCACCTCCCACCTACTCCCTTTTAGCCATGTTGACAAATATTTCCTCCAGCCTGTTTTTCTTTCATCCTTTTGAAAAATAAAATCAAATTCAGAATACAGAACAGCTTATTAAAAACATAAATTCATTCCTGGCCTCTATATGTTGAAATAAAAGGTATTTTTTAATCAAAAAGAATTTCTAAATCACTTCAGGGCTGTTTGCTAAACTTAACCCATTTCAAGTGCCACTTTCCTAAATGGCAAGGGCTGGTGTCTGGTGGGGAATAAAGCAGCCATCTCACCTCATCCGGGGTCAGCTCTTCAAGAGCCCACACTCCCTGGTAGACATCACTATTAGAGAAATTTCCTGAAGCCAATCCTCAAGAAAGGAGTTTGGATCAGGTACGTTTGAAAATAGATGAACATCAAACTTACCCAGGGGAATGCAGCAAGCTGATTTCATCCATTCAACTGTTGATTTAACAAATATTTACTGGTTGGGGCGGCGCCTGTGGCTCAGTGAGTACAGCGCTGGCCCCATATACTGAGGTTGGCGGGTTCGAACCTGACCCCGGCCAAACTGCAACAACAAAATAATAGCCGGGCGTTGTGGCAGGTGCCTGTAGTCCCAGCTACTCGGGAGGCTGAGGCAAAAGAATCACCTAAGCCCAAGAGCTGGAGGTTGCTGTGAGCTGTGACACCATGGCTCTCTACCATGGGTGATAACATGAGACTCTGTCTCTACAAAAACGCCAAAAACAAACAAAAAAACCCAAATATTTACTGGCCATCATCTATGAACCTGACTGTTTGAGGCATAGAATATCTAGAAATGACTCATGTACAGTTCTGAATCTCAAGGAATGCCCAGACTGGTGAGGAATCAGATAGGCAAATGCTACACCATGACACAGTAAGGAAACCCATGGGGAGAGATGCTGTATGCAAGTGAAGAGAGGTGGGGGAGGCATACTTGGTCTTCTGCAAGGGAGAGGAGCTTCCTCAGGGAGGATGTGTTTTAACTGAAACTATCAAGACTCCTTCTGTTGCCAGGGATTTATCCCAACTCAAGTTGGTTTAAACAAAACAGGGATTTTATTCGCTCAAGTAAGGGCAAGTTCAGAGGTGAGATTCAGGTATGGATGGACAGAGGGGAATCAGTGGAGGAAAAGGCCAACTCTAAGGTGCTAAGGTAGGTCTCTCTCCACCCCCGGCTTTCCTTGCTTTCATCAAGCTCCCGCCTCTGGTGCATGTCCCTAAGTCATGGTAAAGTGACCTCCCATCGCTGGAAGCCTGCATCTTACCAGTTCAGCATCTGCAAAGAACAGAAGACCTTATTTCCAGTAGCTGCAGAAATAGTCCTGGGCTAACATTGGCCTGTCTTGGGTCTTGTGTCTTATTGGGGCAATGGCTGCAACCTGAGGGGTTGAAGATGCTGCCTGGGCAGGCTTGGGCTGTGTGCCCATAGCCGGAGGCATCCACTTTTCCAAATGGCATTTGTTCCTGAACATTCTTTAAGGAATACTGTGAGCCAACCACTGTTTTAAGAAAAGAGTAGGACACCCCAAGATGGAAAAAAACAAAACTCCCTGCCTTTGGTAAGCCAGCAAATGAGTGAGACATATAGCAGGGCCGATGCATTGAGTACAAGGGGCAGGGAAATAACAAACCAGGGGTGGGGGCAGCGCTGGGATGGGCGTGGCTGCGGCATTAACAGGGGTTCTGGGGAATGTCTCACTAAAAGGAGATTACATTCTTGCAGAAGCTGAAGGCTCTGAAGCCTGAGCCAAGTGACTCTCTGGGGTAAGAGGGAATCTAAACTTTGAAGATCCATTTTCAATGTCCTGAATCTGCAAATGGCTTGACAGTTTTCAGAAACAGCAAGAGGCCCCCTGGTATGACCCTAGTGAGCCACATGGAGCAGAGCTTGTCATGGGGGTGGGACGTGGGGTGGAAAGCATGTAGGAGAGGCAGTGGCTCCAGAGACTATCCTGATGCTCTGATCAGAGGCTTAAGGACTGACCCTGGGGAGACAAGGCAGCGATTCCTTGCTCAGAGTCCAGGAAAGAGCATGAATGGACATGTGGGAAGAGAGTGTCCCTGACAGAGGAATGGCATGGACCAAGAACAGGCCATCTAAGGCATTGTGCCTTCTAAGACTGCAGCCCCCAACTCCTGGGCTGCAGATTGGTCCTTGTCTATGGCCTGTTAGGAGCTGTGCTGCACAGCAGTGGGTGAGCAGTGGGCAGGTGAGGGAGTGAAGCTTCATGTCCAGTTACAGCCGCTCCCCATCACTCACACCTCCGCCTGAGCTCCGCCTCCCGCCACATCAGTGGCAGCGTTAAGAGTCTTGTAGGAGCCCGGACACTACTGTAACCTGTGCATGGCAGGGACCTAGATTACACTGTCCTTATGAGAGTCTAATGCTTGGCCATCTGAGATGAAGATGTAATGCTCTCAGAGCATCTTGAAACCACCCTCCCTCCCCTACCCCGGACTATGGAAAAATTGTCTTCCATGAAACTGATCCCTAGTGCCAAAAAGCTTAGGGACTGTTGCTTTAATAGCCAACAGCTGCTCAGGCTAGAATAGTGAAAGAAAGGCTGAGTCTGGGTCAGAGTCTTCAGGAGGAGGCCCTGGGGAGGACCAAGAGTGTGGCCATGCTTTGCTCCCGGCCCCGCCCAGATGGCACAGACTCTCAGAGCATCTCGGGAGGCAGAAGAGGGCTTGGCTTATGCAATCAATCACTTCTCCTAATCTCCCTTCCCAGGAAGCCTGCAAATATTAAAATGACCACTCAAGGGGAACATGATTTGATTTTAGGTTTAATTGAAGGACATTGTGCAAATGAGGAAATCTAGAGAGAGGAAAAAAAAGAATGTTCCCAGGGACAGTTTAATTTTCATTTCTTTCTGAAAACATGGCAAGCTGCATATTTAAAATACTAGATGAAGAATATTGCAAACAGATAGCCACTTTTTTCCTTCCCAGGAAAGAGTAGATGACATGTGGGACCCCCTTGGCAGGTAATAATGTTAGCAAACATTGGCCAAGTTCTAAAGTTGGCAAAGCGCTGTCCATGAGTGTGTGTCAGTCACCAGAGCAGCGGCAGCTTACCAGGGATGGAGCCCCACTCCACACAGAGTGCAGAGTGCCTAGGGCTCTACACACCCAAAGACACAGGCAACTCTGCAGACACTCAGGGAAGCCCACCCATGTGCCACGGACTGAGCCAAGCCCTGCAGAGGACTGGGCTTTTGTCAGGTGCCAGGATGGTCTTGAAATCAGAGCATGGACTCGGCCCTCCAGAGTCATAAGAACAACCACGAAAATGATAACAGCCATTGGCTGTGACCTTGCCCTGGCATTCTTAGAGCATTTTGCAGTTGGCAAAGTGCTTTCTCATGCACTAATCCCCGACACCCTTGCAGGGTCCCTGTCTAGCAGGAAGCAACCAGATCTGTATGCCTTTTGTGCCTTGGCAACTAGGATCTAGTCCTTGTCTTAAAACACTAGACTGTCTGATCCCGCACCTTCTCCCACCTGCTTCCCAGGTTCCACTCTCAGGTTAAGAGCAGTGTTTTGTGTAGATTTAATTCTCAGAATAATCGACAAAGTTGGTGCTGTCCCATCCCTACGTTCAGGCTAGAGATGAGATTTAGATTAAGTGAAGGGCTTCAAAATCTAAGCAAAAATCACATCTTAACAAAGATATTTGTACCAAAATGTTTATGGCAGCCCTATTCATAATTGCTAAGTCATGGAAAAAGCCCAAGTGCCCACTGATACACGAATGGATTAATAAATTGTGGTATATGTACACCATGGAATGTTATGCAGCCTTAAAGAAAGATGGAGACTTTACCTCTTTCATGTTTACATGGATGGAGCTGGAAAATATTCTTCTTAGTAAAGTATCTCAAGAATGGAAAAGTACCCAATGTACTCAGCCCTACCATGAAACTAATTTAGGGCTTTCACATGAAAGCTATGACCCAGTTACAACCTAAGAATAGGGGGAAGGAGGAAAGGGAGGGGAGGGAGGGTGTACATGGGTAGAGGGAGGGGGATAGGTGGGATTACACCTGCGGTGCATCTTACAAGGGTATATGTGAAACTTAGTAAAAGTAAAATTTAAATGTCTTAGCACAATAACTAAAAAAACGCCAGGAAGGCTATGTCAACCAGTGTGATTAAAATGTATCAAACGATTTATGAACTAGTGTATGATGCCCCATGATCACATCAATGTACATAGCTATGATTTAATTAAAAATAAATAAATAAATAAAAATAAAGTAATAAAACAGCTTGAAAAAAATAAAAAAATAAACAAAATTTAAAAAATAATAATAAATTAAAAAAAAAATAGCCTGGCACAACAGGTGGGCACCTGTTGTCCCAGCTACTTGGGAGGCTGAGGCAAGATAATCGCCTAAGCCCAGGAGTTGGAGGTTGCTGTGAGCTGTGATATCACAGCACTCTACTGAGGGTGACATATGGAGAATTTGTCTCAAAAAAAAAAAAAGAAAGAAAGAAAGAAAAGAAGAAAGAAAGGGTTTTAGTAAGAACTAAGGGTTAGAATGATAATAACATTTAATATGTATTGAGCACCAATAGCCAGGTGCACACATGTTATCTCATTTAATGCTCACAACAAATCTATGAGTAGAATACTTTTTATTATCTTTTAATATTACTTTATATGATGTTAATTATATATAAAATAACAATCTTTTACTACTACTTTATTGTCACCCTGAGGTAAACACTGTGGGTTATGCAGATAAAAATAAGGGCAGAGGCAAGATTTAGAAGCAAGAGAAGTTTGTATGTTCACCACCACCTTCCAATTCGGAAGGATCGAGAATTGGCTAAGAGCAGATGTTACAAGGGTTAAAATACAGGCTCTAAGACAGTGGCTGTCAACCTTCTAATGCTGCAATGTATTTTCATTGTTAAAAACCCACAGGTTGAGAACCTCTGCTCTAAGAAGACAGAAGGTATAAGCACAAATGCAAGGAATGGGATGGAAAAATGTGTAGGTTAGAGATCTTCTGTGTTCTGTGTTCTAATATTGAGTTCATGTATTGAACACAATATTGAGTTAAATTTGATTTTAAAATACAAATGTTAAATAAGTAGTAAACGTAGTAAAAAAAGTAAATTTTGTGCTATGACATGAACACTACTGAAATGAAAAAAAAGAAAGATTGGCTATCCCTGTGTTCCCAACAAGAATGATTTAGATTATAGATATGCCAAAGAGTCACCACTCATCCATTCATTTCATATTTATTCACCGCCTTCCAAAGGCTACAAACACCTCTGCATTCTGTGTTGCTAGCCATGACAGAGAACAGAACAAAGTCACTGACTTCTGGAACTGGCATTTCAATGAGAGTAGACAGACCTGGCTGCCTAGTACCTAAATGCCTCTGTGATAATACAGAGTTACTAAATGAAGCTAAAGAACATGTGAGCTACAGCAAAATGTCAAGGGCCTGTCAAAAGCACCTACAATTTGAAATTACATTCATAAAAAAATCACAATGACATCATCAAAAATAATCTCTGGTATCCAGGGCACACAGAGGAACTAATGGCCAAGTGTTTAAAAGTAGACTTGCTTACGGCAAGAGGACTGGAGCAGAGGAAATATTCCAGAAAGAAATAAAGCTGCAGGCACATGGCTTGTTAGCGCAGGGGTGCTGGCTGCCCCAGTCAGCTCTCCACAGGAGCTAGAAACTGTCAGGCTGCAGAAGGTGTGATCACACAGTTATGGAGGAAGGAGCACAGATAGGAAAAGGGCAAAAAGCAGGAAAATGTACTTGGAATACAGTATTTCCTGGAGTAAAATGCCTCAGTCTACTGTCTATAGAAACTTATCCAGGCAGGCCAATGGCTCATGCCTGTAATCCTAACACACTGGGAGGCCAAGGTGGGTGGATTGCTTGGCTCAGGAGTTCCAGACCAGCCTGAGCAAACCTACTAAAAAATAGAAAAACTAGCCAGGCATTGTGGAGAGCACCTATAGTCTCAGCTAGTTGGGAGCTTGAGGCAAGAGGATCTCTTGAGCCCAAGAGTTTGAGCTTGCTGTGAACTATAGCCTGGGGCAACAGAGTGAGACTCTGTCTCAAAAAAAGAAAAAAAAAAGAAACTTAAGGGCAGCACCTGTGGCTCAAAGGAGTAGGGCACCGGCCCAATGTGCTGGAGGTAGTGGGTTCCAACCCAGCCTGGCCAAAAACTGCAGGGGGTGAGGGTGGGGGGACAAACTTAAGTAAATTATATGCAAATTTACAAGCAGTGTGCTAATTGTTGCATACTATGCTTATTTTTACACTCTTGGCTCTTACCTTTGAAAGGCCTAGGGCTGTAAGGATGGGGCTGCAGGACCTTGACCATTGCCTGCTACCTGGCCAGAGCCAATGATCAAGCAGTACAGAAGGATAAGCAAGGCTAAAATGTGCTGGATACAGAACATTGCTCTGCCATACAGTACAAGATGGTATATTCAGGATGGAAGAAAAAACTCATTTGAAGTTTAAAAGACAAAACTGGTTTTGTCTCAATCCATTCTACGCCACTTATGTGTATGTCAATATACATATACATATACATAAGTTTGTTAAAGAACAAACCAGGGACTACACTAGAAGTGCTGGCTGGAGCAGGTTATGAGTATCCAAGATACCTTGGAAAATAATTTACAAATTTATGAATTTGTATTTCTTAATCATTTTTTATTCCTTAGATAACACCTAAAAGCAAATTGAGCATACTCCCCTGCTGTGTCATATTAAGATATGGAATTCTAACATGCTGAGTTTCTTAGAAGACATTAAAGAACAAGTAATTAGCTAGAAAAATACATGTAACTAGCTTCTTGGTTAAATTATCTCTCCCAACGAAAGGTATCATTATTAAAATACAGAAAAAACTTCAAAAGCTTGCAAAATGTTTTTTCTCCTTCTTATCGATGCTGGCATAACATTTGATTTCTGTTCTATTCACTTATGTAAGGTTCAAAAACTCCTTTTGGATTGACAAGCGGCTTACCTCTGGCCTGGAGTCCAATCTATAGAGAGGTTAGGGGTGTCCTTTGGCTCAAAGCCAGGAACATCGCTTATTTTACCTGCAAGGTGCTGTTCTCTATATCTTGCAACAGAAAGCACACATTTTCCCAAAAGAGGTAGACCAGTCTCTCTGCCACAGGAGCCCCCATCTGTGTCACAAAACTGTGCTAGACACCAAGCTGGAGCTGCATGTGCAGACAGATGCTTCCCAGATGAGGCTGGGGAAGCTGTGACCTACTGCTTGTCCATTCAGAGCAACTCTCTGAGTGGCATGGCTCCCCCTTTAATAACACCTCCTATTCCCACCATTCTGACACTCCCAGTGATCCTGCCAATCAAACTGCACAGCTGAATAACAGACCAAAAGCTCAAAGAAAACCTGGTATCCAGTTAAAAACTTCCCAAGGTCAGGAGGGAGTGTCCCTAAGCCCAACACCAGAAAGGAACAAAGGCTACAAGGCAACAGCAGCTGGAGATGCCATCAATCATTGTGCAAAGATAAAGAGCCTTCAACTCCAATCAAAGGGCGCTTGCAAATGTCCAGGGCCATGATGACACTCTGATTGATGGTTGTCCTTGTTAATTACTTCCTCTTGCCTCTGAAGGTTTCCAAAGAACTGATGGCTTGCTCCCACCTCCCTCTCCCCTGCCACAATTTGCCTTTCTGGTAGACAGGACTAGAGCCCACACTAGGTCCTACCAGCCTCTTCTCCTGTGTGCCCACCCACTGTCCTGTGAGCCTCCACCTTCTGCCACGAAGCCACCACACTGACCTTTCGCAGAAGGAAGCAGATGCGCTCAATGTTCCTCAGCCGCTCCCTCTATCAGGATGCACAGGAAAGAAAGGAAAGGGAAGTTAGAGGATTCTGCTGAAAGAGCATGAGAAGCTCTACAATCAGCCCCAGGAGAAGAGGCAGAACCCACCAGAGTCTCCTTCTGGGTGCACAGCTCTCATGAGCCTACCCAGTGGCGTTTCTCAGCATTTTCTGACTTTTTTCTGTCTACCTTGTCATAGTCATCTGCTCTTAAAAGAACTTTCCAGCAAACAGCATAGGCTCAGCTTCCCTTCTAGCCCAGCATATCTTTCTACTCTTTTTTTTCTATAGGCAAAATCTCTTTTAGCCTCCATGGACACATACAGTGGTCAAACTACAGAATGGTTACCTCATATTTACTGAACATCCTAAAGCCTGTGCCCAGCCCTCCAGGGGGACTTCTCACTTGTGTTTTGAAAAGCATATGTGCCCCCATGAGTATCTACAGTAGATAAGTTCTCCGCCTGTTTGTTTTACTTTTCTAGAGTGTACTTGGAGGATCCCCACTAAATTAGATACTAACAGTGCCCTAGGCTAAGACTTTTCAAGAAGTCCAAGTCCATCCCTGAGGTCTGGCTCACTGCCAAGGAAAGATCCCCAACATCACACACTAAATGCCAATGCCTCACTTTCTTCAGTGACTTTAACAATTTCTGAAGACACATTGAATGCAGCTGTGGCATCTCCCAGTGCTTCATGACAGAGGCAATTTGGTCGCTGTAGATGTAATGGTAATGAGATTCTTCATGAATATGGAAAAGACAGGTGGCTGGGACACTTCATTTCCCTAATTAAATCATGAATATAGTGTTTCCTGTGCATCCTGTAAGCCCAGAGGAGGGAGCCCACATCAAAACAAATTAGTGTTCACATGGCCAGGAAGACAGATCATATCCTTTTCAACACGTGTGTGTCCATGCATGCACATACAGGTATACCCAAACAGTTGTACACATATGCAAATAAAAGAGAGTGCTGTGAAACACACTCTCCCTCCTTTCTTCAGCAAGGAAGAGCCTCTAAAGGACAATACCTTCATTGCTTTAAAGGGAAATTGAATGCTCAGCTGGTAAAAGGAAGGAAAAACAGGAGAAATGAGGAATAAAAGACAGCATTCTTTTACCTTTCCATTGCAGAGGGTCCAACAATATTTAGAGTTTTAGGGCATCTTAAATCCAAATGGGCCTCATGCCCTCATTGAGAAACACAGCATACAGGTCAGTAATTATTTCGGGGCTGGAGCCACCAACCAGTGAAGTACTTTTTCAAGGCAGCTGAGTGTGAAATGCTGCTTTGGGGGGACTCCACAGAGGCCTAAAGAGCTTGAAGATGAGTAAAATGAGGCATCCAAAGCATTTAACTTCCTGCCAGGGAGTAACATTGGAAGAACTAGGGATGTATGTCTAATACTCTTCTTCCATTTAGGGATTTTATATTAGTTTTTTTTTTTGTTTGTTTGTTTGTTGTCTGTAATCCTACACAAGAGGTTTTTTTCCCAGGGACATCCAGAGGCTTTGATCTGTACATGAAATGTCTGGACTTCATGTTTCAATATTCACTCATTCTTCAACAAGTACCGAGCACCTACTATGTACCAGTTCTGTTCCTACACTGCCCTTTCATAGATACTACTTTGTCTAAATTAAAGCCACTTGCCATGATGAGCTAAGAAGGGGCACCACAAAAATGTTTCATGGTTTCACCAGTTTCCTGGTGGAAATCTGCAGGATAGAACTGAGTGGCAGGACAAATCTCTTTGATAGCATTTGCCCTGGAATCATACAAGATAGCTCTGGGTGTTCTAAGTGAGCTGCTTTTAAAATTGAGCCCAAACAATTAGGAGGAAGGAAAGTAGGCTCTTGTCTTCCCTGACATTCCAAAAGGAATGTACTCTCTCTCTCTCTAGAGTCGCCCTGTGCACCTGGTAAACATTGACAAGCCAGGTGTATAATGCTGGTGACAACTCCAAAAACATCCAGGAAGATCTGAGACTTGGGGTAAAACCTTTTCAGGCCTGAGAGATCCAAATTATCACAGGTGGATGGTGAGGCTGGTAAAAGATGGAAATAAAAAAGATTTTAATAATTACACATTTCAGGAAATACAGTAAGTTTTCAAGTGGATTTTAGGGATCCTTTCAACATGCAACAAAATTTGCTTTACACAGTTTACTCTAAAGGGGTTTGGCTTTATTTCATAGATTCAAAGAATGTGGTGACAAAGGCTCCTTGTAAATTATAAAACCAAGACTCTTAGATGACATAGAATAGGGGTACACATTGAGGTTCTGGAGATAGGCAGACTGATTCAAGTCCTAATTCCCCCACTCATGAGCTATGAGACCCTGGACAAAATAATCAGTTTTGTGGTGTGTAAACTGGGTTAACAATGCAGAGTTGCAAGGATTACAGATAATGTATAGAAAGTTCCTAGCACAAAGTAAAAACTCAAAAAAAAAAAAAAAATTCAACCCCAATAACAACCCTCTACAGAAGGGGACCCTGAAGCCAGGTTCCACTATATGGTCTTTTGGTACCTCCCTAAAAGCATATTCTTCAAGGGGCCTGAAGCTAAGGAGAAGAAACCTCTTTGTCCCCATTGCTAAAGCATGATGCCAGACACTTTCCAGATTAAGATTCTATCATGCAATGGAGCCTAGTGTTCTCTCTACAACTTCTGACTGAAAAGATCAACAAGTTACTCAGACAGACCAACGTTTGCCTTAGCACTACAAACCATGTCCTGGAAGGAACTTGAACTAGACACAGAAGCAGTGAATTTGGACTAAGAAACAGACTTAAATGAACTGTGTGTGCTCCATCCTTTGAACTCAGTAGTGCTGGCCTGGAATAAGTTTGGAAAAGGCTCTGTCTACACACATGGGTGGTCCCTGGCCCTGGGACATAGGCTGCACTGACCAGAGAAGCAAACAGTCGACATACCCATCCCCACTTCCTCCCAACATCCATTCAGAAGCTCCTAAACAAAGGCATGGCAGGGCAGACGGGAAGGGCAGCATGCAGGGCCTACCAAGGGAGATACACTGGAAGACTGTGGAAGACTGCTAGAGACACACATGCTGGGGCAGGCAGTCTAACTCTAGACCAGAATAGCCAGACTGCCTCAGATTCCCTAGGAGCAGGCAAGCTGACTTTAAGCCAGAACCACCTAAGAAGAATCCTCACTGTGAATTGGGTGAAGGACCTAGTGCTAGAAGCACAAAGTCTCCATCTGCCAAGTCTTTATCTGAGACACCTGGTGCCCACATGGAGAATGCAGACCACTCACAATACTCATGTGCCTGCAAACATGTTGGCCAACGTGGGGCCTCTCTCCTTGTTTAAGGACAAGTAGCCAAAACACATGAGCACCAGGCCTTGAGGATTCAGAAGCAACAGCACAGCAGACCCTTCCCACGGGTTAATGGCATGGTCACACTTGACTTGTAAGGTAACTTAAGCTCTCAGCAGGCCTCAAGAATGAGGCAGCTCCTCCAAAGAGGCACAGTGGGGGCAAGCGTGTTCTGGCTATTCTAGTCTAGAGTTAGACTGCCTGCCCCAGCATGTGTGTCTCTTGCAGTCTTCCAAAGTCTTCCAGTGTATCTCCCTTGGTAGGCCCTGCATGCTGCCCTTCCCGTCTGCCCTGCCATGCCTTTGTTTAGGAGCTTCTGAATGGATGTTGGGAGGAAGTGGGGATGGATATGTCGGCTAATTCCTGTGGTGACACCACCCTCCCATCACCAGCACCTGCTACTTACTGCATGAACGGGGTTGCACTGGTCAATGGGGCTTTTAAAATCCGTCCTTAACTCGTCAAAGGCAATTATCTGAAACAGAATAGAGATGTTAGCTGCACAGCTGAGTTGATACACCATGTTAGAAGCTTCTTGTGGATTTGCTTCCAAACAATACAGGGGAAAAGAAGAGGCTACAGAGGGCACAAGATTGCCCAGAAGTCAGTCACTCTTGAAGCTGACAAGTGGGCACACGAGGTTGATTATATCCTTCTACCTACTGTACACACTTAAAATTTCCCAAGTAAGGTTTTTTAAAAAGATGACTATGTTAACCAGTGTGATGAAAATATGTCAAATGGTCTATAAAACCAGTGCATGGTGCCCCATGATCGCATTAATATACATAGCTATGATTTAATAAAAAGATAAAGAAAAGGTCTATGGATATAGACCCTAAAGATATAGAAAAGGTCTATTGTGGTGAGGGCAGATTGGGATTTAGATAAAGACACAACCATTTTAAAACTTTAAACCAGCACTTTTCACTTCTTTCTTTATAGGAAGGGCTGTTTATTATTTATTTTTGTATATCTTGGCAGAAAGGCTGATTTGAAGTAAAACAGACAAAAGAAAAACAGGAAAGCAGAGTTGACAGTAATAGAAATAGCCAATTCTCTAGATGTCCACAGAATGAACAATCAACTCCTAGGCAGTCAATACTACATGGCCCAGTCCTTTGCACTTTGATCAGAAAGTTAATTCTAGACAAAGATTCAGAGCTCCACAGAAAAGAATGGCAATGGCCTTCAGTCACAGAATGAGCCATGGCCCATCCACAGAAAGAACCAACAGAGGGGGGAAGGTTCTCAAGCCCACATCCTCACTCCAACCACCTCATCTGCCACCAGGGGACTAATATAAGGCAGTATGTGGCCAGGGGAGTGTCCCCTTGTAGGGTATGGAGGTCTTGCATCTCAGCAAATTCTTTCCTATTGAACATAAGTGGACATAACCAACTCCCTACTTAGGCATATTCCAGGGGTCCCTGAACACTTGGCAGAATTGCTGAGTCCCCAATCCAGCAACCTGGGACTGGTAGTAAGCACCAAGTGGGGGAAAACGACTTCCTTCTGCAATGCAAGTACAATTTTAAAGCAGTCATATGTCATCCTGATTTCAATATTCCAACAGAATTAGAAGAAAACTCTGGTATAACTCATATTAAATCCGCATATTTCTGTATCATCCTTTATCAGATAGTTAATTATCCAGCCTATATTTAAACTCTTTAGTAACAAGAAACTCACCACATACTGAGGATGCTTATTCCATTTCTGGTTAGCTCTGATTAATCACCATCTTCTTTTGTTAAACAATATATGACTCCCTAAAGCCTCCACCCAGCCAAAGCCAAGGTCAGCAAACTACAGGCCAAATCTGACCTTCTTCCCATTTTTATACAACCTGCGAGCTAAGAACGTATTTAATATTTTTAAAATAATTGAAATAAATCCAAAGAAGAATATTTTTTGGCATGTGAAAACCATATTAAATTCAAAGTTCAATATCCACAAATAAAGTTTTATTGAGACGCAGCCTCATTTATTCTTTTATCTATATTGCTTTTGCATGACAATGGCAGAGTTGAGTAGTGGTGACACAGACTTTAAGACTTAACAAAAAAAAAAAAAAAAAGACTTAACAAAGCCCCAAAGATTTATTATTTTTCTTTTTACAATAAAATAAATATGCTGACCCTGGTCAAGTCTTTCATTTGCTCTCTAAAGCTGCACTGTCCAATATGGGAGCCACTACCCACATGCAGCTGTTCAAGTTTAAATTTTTTTAATTAAAATTAAATTAAAAATTCAGTTGATAATCATATTTTATTGCTCCAAACCCACAACTGTCTGGTAGCTATTAAACAGCAAATACATAAAACATTTCTATCACCGCAGAAAGTTCTATTTCACAGCATTGTTTCAGAAGCACACAGGACGGTCAAATCACTCTTTCACAAGGAACCCCTTTAAGTATTGCCAACTATGGTGACCCTGGAAAATTGTCTTCAAGCCACATCTAACCATTATTTACACACGCCAATGCTAAATTGCCTCATCATCCTGACTGCCCACCATTGACATTACAAGTTGCAAATGTCCATGCTGAAGTGTGACTGTCAGTACTAAAGACCCTGTCTACAGTCAGATCAGCTGCACAGACAGTATGAGTCTCACTCACCTCCTCTGTCCTATAATCTACATCTCCGTTAATGCAGCCTGATTATATTAGCTTTTGTGGCCACATCATATTCTTGCATTTATAATGAACTTGCATTACTTAAAAGCCCTATGTCTTTTTCATACGTCCATTAAACTCAGTCCACCTCATTCTGCATGAACATAGTTGGATTTGGAGTCTTAAGAGGAGGAACTAACCCTTATCCCTATTATTTCCTCCCTATTCAGTCTTGTCCATAAGTCTAATCTTTTGAGAAAAGATCTATTTCCCTGCTATAATCCTAATAAACACGATGTCCTCAACAGTCACCTTCACATTCACCCTGATAGGAATGTAAACCAAGAATGACCAAAGGCAGAGCCCCAAGCTCACTACTCCTTGCTCATATAAGGCTGACATCTGCACTCCTTGGGCCTAGTATTTACCCAGATATCAAGATAACTGACTATATTTTGATTCAGTCACTGAAAGCAAAGCTCTGAATAGTTGAGGAGCCTAATAACTGTTATTGCTGGGAGCCCCTAGATGACAGAGAGCTGACCCCCTAATGCAGTGGCTGTGACTGAAGACACACCTGAACAATTCCCATCCCCAGTCCTGTACCTGTACCCATATCCTTGTATGAATGCAGGGAGGTGGGTATGAACTGATGGAGCAAAAGTAGTTACGCTTGAAGCAGCGGGAGAGGAGCCGCTGGGGGTTCTGAGCTGTCCAGCCAGGCTGGGAGCAGTACCCACTGCCTCAGCCCACCTCATTTCTGCACCTGGAGGATGATGTGAGAAAGGAAGGCTAGAAGAGTGGCTTACACCTTTGAAGTTCCCTGAGACAGGAGGTACTTCTGGGGTGCTTTCTGATGATGATGAAGCCAATGCACCATGAAGACAAGGGCTTTCAGCATCCCTATTCTAGTGTCTACTTGCCAACTTATCCATCCATTCACTTGACATTCATTGATCACTAGGCTAGTCACTGGAGACACAAAAATCAATAAGACATAGAGCCTCATCCAGTTCCTGGCCTAGACAAGTGACCAACATGTAAACAGGTCATTATGTACAGTGTGATAGGACTAAAATCAAGATGACTATAATAATAGCTACCACATATTGCATGCTCATTGTGTTAGATGTTGGGCTATGTGCTGCCCATGCTTTTTATCATTTAATCATTCAGCCACCCCATGAAGAAAGTATTATTAATAGTTTTACTGTTACCATTTTAGAGATCTTGCCCAAGATCACTGCTTTTGTTCCAGGATTCAAACCAAGACCAGCCTGACACTAAAGCCTGGTCAGTTACCATTACATTATTCTGCCTCCCAGCACAAACAGAGAAAAGCAAACAAGGATTCTGAGACATAGAGAAGACTGAGAAACTGTCCCCAGATAATGAAAGCAAATGTCCCAAAAGAGGCCAGGATTAGGCCACCATCTGCTTAGTTCTACTTCGTGAATACATTCCCAGTGCCGGCCTCCTGCTCTGTATCTGAGAACAGAAGCCACAGGCAGTACAGTGTAACATAATCCACTGGGTGCTGCAGATGTTTACCTGGAGCCAAGCCACTAGCATCAGCGACAGACTGAGTGTGAGAAGCACAACAATGACATCATGATCCAAGGTTGGTCTGTATGCACAGACCAGCTTTTCCCTGTGTCTTTGAAGCTCCATTGCACCCTGTAGCCCAGCATCTGACAGTACTGGGGGAACTTTAACTGATGAGCCAATGACAAGATAACTGGAAATCTTACACTTTTATAAAAATTTATTTTTAAATTTATACAATAAAATCACTCTTTTGGTGAAATGTTCTATGAATCTTGACAAGTGCACTGAGTCACGTGAAAACCTCCACAATCCAGATACAAAACAGTTCCATCACGAAAAAAATTCCCTCTTGTTGGCTCCTCTATCTTTCACCCCTTTTACCCTACCTGGCAACAACTAATCTGTTCTCCATCCCTATAGTCATACCTTTTCTAGGTCACATAAATAGAATCATGCCATACATAGGCCTTTGTTTGTGCTTTCTTTTGTAAGCATATATAAATACATAATGTCCTTAAGATTCAGCCATGTTGTTGCCTGTATGCCTTTATCAATAGTTTGACACTATTTTTTTCCTGAGTAGTATTCCATGGTACAGATAATCTACAGTTTGTTTATTCATCCATTAAAAGATATTTGGGATGTTTCCAGATGTTGGCAATTATGAATAAAGCTGCTGTAAACATTTGCATAAAAGCTTTTATCTAAATATAAGTTTTCAGTTTCCTTGGACAAACAGGAGGAGGATTGCTAGTTTATGTGATAAATGTAGGTGTAACTTTATAAGAAACTGATGAATTATTTTTCAAAGTGGCTGTACCATTTTGCTTTCCCACAAGAAACATATGAGAGTTCCAATTACTCCACATCCTAGCCAAAACTTAGTGTTGTCTGTAGGGTTTTTTGTTGTTGTTACTTTATCCATTCTAACAGGTATATAGAGGCACCTCATTGCAGCTTTAATTTGTATTTCTCCAGTGATGAAGGATGCTGAGTGACTTTTCATGGGTTTATTTGCCATCTGTACTGTTTTGTTTTGTTTTGTCTTTTGATGACATGTGTGCCCAAAACATTTTTGAAACTTTTTAAAATTTTAACTGTTTTCTTACTGAAGACTTTTAAGAGGACTTTATATACTTTGGGCATAAGTTCTTTGTGCAATCTATAATTTACAAATATTTTATTCTATCCTGTGGCATATATTTTCATCCTAAGAGTATGTTTCTCAGAGCAGAAATTTTTCATTTTGACATTGGTTGACCACATTTATCAGATTTCCTTTTATGAGTTTTTATACTTTTGGTTTTGAACCTAAGAACTCTTGGATCTAAGAACTCCTAAGGTTACAAAGATTTTCTTCCATTCTTTTTTCTAAAACCTAGAATTTTCTTACAAAAGGTTTAAAACATATGTTTAATTCCTAGTATATTTAGAGCTATTCCACTTATCTATTTCTTATAGTTTCAACAGTTTGGTGATTTTGAGGGGGCAGAGCAAGATGGCAGACCAGAAGGATCGTTCAGCTGAGCTCTCCTAGAACAACTGGGGAAAAAGAGAGAACCCAGCCACACTTGGCGCAAGGACCTTACCCACAGTCATAGCTCAGGGAGAACAGTGAGGAGGTAGTGAGCTGAATACAGCATATGTTCCACAGTGATGGAAATCTGATGAATTAGGCAAGTGATTTTGACTGGCTAGGATTGGCTGGCTGCCCACAGAGCCCTGGGATAGGAGAAAGCCTTACTAGAGTTTTCAGATGTTGGGGGAAGCTTTGCATTGAGTGGAAAGCTTGGAAAAGTGGGTAGACTCAAACAGTTTAAGGCAACCAGATTTGAATGCTGGATAAAGGGGACTTGCCATAGGTTTGGTGTCTAACAAGGCAGACATACTGAGAAGGTCTTGGTGGCCAGGGGGCTGCCATTGTGGGAAAGTCATGAGAAAGTCTTAGGAGAGGCATAAAGCACAGCCATCCTAATTCTTCCTTCCAGGATAGGAATTCCACTCTTGAGACAGGCTGAGGGACTTCTACACCCCAGGGGAACTAGAGTCAGGAGGCACTATAAGACCTACTCCTGAACAATGCTTGTGAGCTTTAAGATCCCAACCTAACAGGGTCTGAATGCTGAGGAAACAATCAGGTGATCACCAAAAGCAACTAAGTTTATAATAAGGACCATAGAGATTGCTGGCTGTGCTGTCTCTTAAAAAAATGACCATGCCACCTGGTGTCCCAGTGACATATTGCAACATACTGTCATCAAGAGCAAAGACTTATGTTTGAAACACAGGAGGCTGTGAGAAGTAAACAGGAGGACAAGGAGGTGAACAAGAAGAAAGAATACATGAGGAGGAACCAACAGAAAAATTCAGGGACCAGGAAAACCAAAATAGAGGAATTTCCCCCAAAGGATCATGAGGCAGCTACTGCAGAAGACTCTACCTATAAAGAATTAATGACTTGAAGGAAAGAGAATTTAAAATATGGATAATAAAGACAATAAAAGGAATGGATGAGAAAATGGAAAGATAGAACCAACAGTCAGACAAGAGACATATAGAATATAGAAAGGATATGGCAGAGCTTAAGGAAGTGTACAATCAAGAAATGTAAAGATGCAGTAGAAAGTATAAAAAAATAGGTTAGACCATGGAGAAGAAAGAACATCAGAGGTAAGAATAAAGTTTTTGAGTTAACCCACTTAGTTAAAGAGGCAGAAAAGAAGAGAGAGAAAGCAGAACAAGTGCTTAGAGAACTACAACACACACTCCTTGAACAATTCAAATATATGAATAATAGGGATTCCTGAAGGGGAATTTTGCATCCTAAAGAGGAAGACTGTCTCAAAGGGATGGAAGTCCTACTGGAGACCATCATAAAGGAAAACTTCCCAAGTTTTACAAAAGACCCTGACACACTACTTTCAGATGGATATTGAACCCCAGGTCATCTCAACTCAAACAGAGTCTCTCCAAGACACATTGTAATGAACTTGTCCAAAGTCAACATAAAAGAAAAACTTCTGCAAGCAGCCAGGAGTAAGCACCAACTGACTTCAGAGGCAGAGCCATTAGGATGACAGCAGACTTTTCAACTGAAACATTACAAGCCAGAAGAGCATAGTCAGCCACCTTCAACATTCTGTTCTTTGATTTAATTTTTTTTTTTTTTTTTTTTTTTGGAAACAGAATCTCACTTTGTCACCCTTGGTAGAGTGCTATGGCATCATAGCTCACAGAAACCTCAAATTCTTAAACTCAAGTTATTCTCTTGCTTCAGCCTCCCAAGTAGCTAGGACTATAGGCGCCCTCCACAATGCCCAGCTATTTTTAGAGAAGGGGTCTTGCTCTTGCTCAGGCTGATTTCAAACCTGTGAGCTCAAGGCAATCCACCCACCTCGGCCTCCCAGAGTGCTATGATTATAGCATGAGCCACCACACCGGGCCTCACCTTCTGCATTCTTAAACAATTTTCAGTCCAGAATTCCATATCCTGCTAAACTAAGGTTCAACATGGATGAAGATCAAATATTTTGTAGATATTCAAGCACTGAGGAAATTCTCCACAACAAGACCAGCTCTATAGGAAATATATTAGACCTATTTTCAACACTGAGCCACCACAATGGACCACCAGAAAAGTAAACACCCTGAAGCTAAAGGTCAAAACTTAGCTTCTTCAATAGCACAAAAGATAAAACTACACAACAGACTTTCACAAAATAAGATAACTAGAACTCCACTGCACTTATCAATTATCTCAATAAATGTCAATGAACTGAATTCACCACTGAAGAGGCACAGGCTGGCTGAAGGGATAAAAATGCATAAGCCATCCATATGCTGTCTCTAGGAGACACCCCTAGCCTTAGAGGACAAATCAAGACTCAGGGTGAAGGTATGGAAACCAGTATTTCAAGAAAATGGAAATCAGAAGAAAGGAGGGGTTGCAATATTATTTTCAGATATAAGCAGATTTAAAGCAACTAAAAAAAGGCAATGATGAACACTTTATACTGGTCAAAGGAACAAAACAATCAGAAGACATTTCAATTTCAAATATTTATTCACCCAATTTAAATGCTCTCAGGTTTATGAAACAGACCTTGATGGGTCTGAGCAATATGATATCCCATATCCCACTGATGGAACTGGACAGGCCCTCTAAACAGAAACTAAACTAAGACACAAAGGACTGAAATGTGACCCTAGAACAAAGGGGATTAATAGACACATACAGAACACACCATCCTAAAGGTAAGAAACATACATTTTTTTACATTGTTCTCATCAGCCCATGGTGTATACTCTAAAATCGATCACACCCTGGGATACAAATCAAATCTCAGCAAAATTAAAGAATAGAATTATATTTTTATATCCTCTCAGACCACAAGGCAATAAAGATGGAACTCAACTCCAACAAAAACGTTAATCCCCACACAAAGACTTGGAAATTAAACAACCTTTTGATGAATGATAGTTTTGTTTAGGAAGAGATAAAACCGGAAATCATTAAATTCCTCAAACATAACAACAATGAAATTACAAGTTGTCAAACCTTGTGGGATACAGCAAAAGCAGTCTTAAGAGGGAAATGTACTACATCATATGCCTACATCCAAAAAACAGAAAGAGAGTACATCAACAAACTTCTAAACCGAGAGGAGACAAGATGGCGGACTGAAGCCAGCTTTCCACAGAGGCTCCCATCCAGAAGGAGAGTTAAGGGACAAAAATTTAGTAAGTAACCTGGTGGATTAGAGCTGCACCAAGAGAGAAGGTTGAAGAACGAACATCAACACTGCTGAGGTGAGCTGCGACCACAAGGATGCAAACAAAAGGTACAAAATCCATTACCAAGTGGATGGGAGTCCCTCTTCCCCCCATAAGACTGGCTCAAGAGCCCCACAAACAAACAAACGGGCAGAAATTAAAGGCCCTCCCACTACACTTCACGGGAGAGACCTTCTAAAAACTGAACCTATCTCCCCTACTAGGGTGCCATGGCGTTCTCCTGCCAGGCATAAAACTGTATAAAACTTTAAATATTCTTACCGGCAACCCTGAAATCCCAGCACAGCCCTCCACTCACACTGAGGTCTGGAGGCCTGTCCCCCAGAAGTTCATATTCTTGGGTGATTTCTCGAGGAGTGTGGACAGTGCCCAAGCTACAACTGGTCAGCACTGACTCTGAGGCACACACGCGAGGAGAGAGCACTCGGCTGAGGGGGAGTCACGCCACGGCAGCACTTCCCTGCAGCATGGTGCAGCAGCCCTCCTTGGGCAGCAATACGGCCAGGCATAAAACTGAGTTAAACTGTAGCTTCCCCATTTGCAGTGCTGAGCTCTCAGCGCTCCCCCCCCCCCCGAATCTCACTCGCGGGTCTGGGGGCCTGTCCCCAGGAGTTCATATTCTTGGGTGATTGCTTCAGGGGTGTGCACAGTGCCTGAGCTGCGACTGGTCAGTGCTGACTCTGAGGCACGGGAGTGAGGAGAGGGCAGTCGGCTGAGGGAGAGTCATGCCATGGCGGCACTTCCCTGCAGCGCGGTGCAGCAGCCCTCCGTGGGCAGCAACACGGCCAGGCATAAAACAGAGTAAAACTGTAGCTTCCCCGTTTGCAGCACTCAGCTCCCAGCACTCCCCCACACTCTCACTCGGGGGTCTGGGGGCCTGAGCCCCAGGAGTCCAGATTCTTGGGTGATTTCTCGTGGGGTGTGGACAGTGCCTGAGCTGTGCTGTCTCTGGGGCGTGGAAGCAAGGAGAGGACAGTCGGCTAGAAGGGAACCCCTCCCGACGGGTGGTTCCGTGAAACGCAGAGCGGCGGCTATCTTCTGCCAGTGCTGTGGCCAGGCATAAAACTGTGTGGAACTGTGTGTGCTCAATACCTACAGCTCTGGGCCCCAGCACTCTCCTTCGCCCCCACTCTCAGATCTGGAGGCCTGTCCCCCAGGAGGCCAGATTTTAGGGTGATCTTTTGAAGGGTGTGGACAGACCATAAACTGCGGCTGGTCAGTGCTGACTCTGGGGCATGGGAAAGAGGAGAGAAGGGTCGGCTGGGTGTCCACACCAGAGCCGCAGTTCCCGGAGGCGGATCA
>CAUYPK010093889.1:0-13830 GCA_963574355.1 Loris lydekkerianus
CCACGAATGGACTAGCAAATTGTGGTACATGTATACCATGGAATACTATGCAGCCTTAAAGAAAGATGGAGACTTTACCTCTTTCATGTTTACATGGATGGAGCTGGAACATATTCTTCTTAGCAAAGTATCTCAGGAATGAAAAAAAAAAAGTATCCAGTGTACTCAGCCCTACTATGAAGCTAAACTATAGCTTTCACATGAAGGCTATAACCCAACTATAGCACAAGACTATGGGGAAAGGGCCAAGGAAGGGGAAGGGAGGGGGGAGGTTTGGGTGGAGGGAGGGTAATAGGTGGGGTCACATCTATGGTGTATCTTAGAATGGGTACAGGTGATTGCACTAATGTACACAGCTGTGATTTAACAATAAAAAAAAAAGAAAAAAAAATCAATAGTCATTGCTACTCAGAGGGCTCAGATGTTGAACTTACTGAACAAATGTTTTAAATGAATTTTTTTGAAATAAGTGAGATAAAACAAATCATTTGAATATAAAATATAACAAGATGTAAAAAATTATTTAAAACTCAAGTAAAAAAATTAAAATTGAAAGGGGAAAATCACTAAAAAGGTTCAGTAAAAGAATGTAGATGGCAGAAGTATGTGTCAGCAGGTCTGAATATAGATTACTTGAGATGATCAACTCTAAGGAAAGGAACACAAACAAATATCAAAATGTCAGACATAAATTCTATTATAGCAATAAACACATAAAAACATACAAGTAATTAAACAGTAGAATGTCCAATATATTTAAAAACAAGCAAAAGTCATGTGATTCAACTATACGTTTCAGATTAGAAAAAAACAAGCTTAAAATTAAAATGTTAGAGAAAATATATCCCATACAAAAATAACTAAAAGAGACTAAGATAGCTACATAAATATGAGATAAAATAAATATAAGACAAGCATAAGAAGTGAATTTAATAATAAAGCAACAATCAATCAGAAACTATAACAATTATAAACATGTATGCAAGTACCAACAAATCATCAATACACATGAAAAAATAATAGAATTCTAGGGAAAAAAACATACAAACTATACTAGTTGCAAACTTTCAAATCCCTACTTTTAACAAAGGGTAGAACAACTGTCCAGAAGATCAACAAGGAAATGAAAGTTTGAAAAATACTGCTAAGTAGACCTAACTGAAATTTATAGATTACGTCAAACACAGCACAACAAGTTCTGACAATAGAGACTGTGAACTCATCTTAGACCATGTGCTGTGTAGCTCATTGGCCAATATTACTATGGTCACTTGCAAGGTCACTTACTTCTCTTGAGAAGCTATGCACTGACCCAAGCACCTAGTATACCCTTCAAAGCAGTTTTGAGATTCTTTTTCTGGAATGGCCATTAGAGCCATCTTCATATTATCCTGGATGCCCTGAATGTCATCAAAATGTCTTCTTTTTAATTTCCTTTATCTTGAGGTAAAGAAAAAAATTCATTGGGGGCCAGACCAGGTGAGTAGGGAGGGTGGCTCAGTACAGTTATTTGGCTACTGGCTAAAATCTCCCATCAGTGCCATGTGAGCCTTTCTCATGCCAAGATTTTCAGTGAGGACATTTCTTTTTTCTATTGAGGCTTAGTTGGTCTAGTATGGTTCTTACCGTCAACTGACAGTTTTGATGCACACCTTCACGATTTTTTTGCAATGTTTTCATCAGTTCTGTTTGTTACTGACCACCCTGACCTCTCTTCAATCAGGGGTGCTCTCCCCCCAGAAAAACATTTAATCCACTTGTATACTGTCATTTTCTTCATGGAATTTCCTCCATAACTTGCACTAACATTTCCCTGATTTCACTTCTAATCTTGTCAAGTTTAACAAGAATTCAAGGTCAGCCAATATCCTCATGATGGCACAAAAAACTCGCAACAATAATGAATAGCAATTAACAAGACTCTATCACAAGTCAAGATGAACATGGCCTTGAGACTCTCATATACCACGATTGTGAAACTTTACTAGCTTCTTTGAACAGTGCTGCCAATTAAAGCACCCAGTGTCAAGATCATGAACTTGATTGTCAGACCGCATACATATTTTCTTAAGAACACTTGGAACATTTATAGACCATAAGGTAAAAAATAGAAAAGAAACCTCAATAAAACTAAAGGTGATTAAAATCATGGAAAGGGTGCTACATAAAAATGATTAAATTAATCAGAAAGTAATAACAGAAAAAAAAAGTTAGGAGATTTAAAATGTAAATTATATATCTCAGAGCCAAATAGCCAATGGGTTTAATAAGGAAAATGAGAAAATAATTGAGACCTATGTAAATAAAAATAATAAATAAAATGTCTGAGATGCTGTTAAGCAGTGGTTAGAAGTGGTTCATAATGCAAACAAGGATCTTTAAAAAGAAAATACAATCTCTAATAATAACTTTATTTTTTTACCTCATGAAAGTAGAGAATGATGAGAAAGCCACACCCAAGCAACAACAGAAAGTAAAACAATAATAATAAAAATAATAAAGATTAGAATAGAGATTCAACATGGAAAAACAACAAAAAATAAAACATTGGTTCTTTAACATAAGTCCTTATGATTTATTTGTAAATAGACTGGCCAACAAAGAATGACTCAAATTAAATCAACAGAAAAGAAAATGAGGACATCATATGATCTGACAGAAATAGAATTATAAGGAGAGACTATGAATGATAACAAACCAACAAATCAGATAACCTGGGTTAAAACAAGAAAATCTTTAGGAAAACAATAACTACCAAAACTAATGCAAGAAGAGATTAAAAATTTAGATAAGTCAATAACAATTTAAATATTGTATTCTTTATTTTAAACCATCCATAAAGAGCACTGGCTCAGATAATGCTGGCGAAACATTTAAAGAAAAATTAATACCGATCTGATATTAACTCTTAAAGATTACCTCTCAGCTAATTCTTTGAAGCTATCCTGATAGAAAAGTAGACAAAGAAATCACAGGAGAAGAAAGCAATATATTTATATCACTTATTTTAAAATATCTCAAAAAATACTAATGAACTAATTGACCCATGTATGGGATTATGGACCATGACTAAGTGGAATTTATTTTATTAATGTAAGTTTGATTCAACCTCTGAAAAATCAATCAATACAATGCACTAATTTTAAAAACCTGGGATATTTATATGCCAAAAACACTTAAAGTAGAAATGGAGAGGAACTTCCTCAACTTGATCCAAGGCATCAACCAGAAATCCACAGCTTCAACATACTTAATGTTTTTCTGCTAATATCAGGGATAAGAAAGGCACTGATATGTGCTTTCTCTTCTTCTAGTCAATATTATACAAAGGTCCTATCCAGGGCAAGAATAAAAGAAGAAATAAATGACATCCATATTGGGAAGGAAGAAATAAAACTATCTCTACATGCTGATGGCATAATGTTATGTATGAAAAATCACAAAAATCCAGAAATTAGAATTAAGAAATCATTTGAGTAAGTTGCAAAAAAAAATGAGATAAACTTATGAATATTAATTCTTTTCTCTACACACAATAAGAAAAAAATAACAGCAGAAGAAAGCAATTGCATTTATAGTAGTATCAATAGAATAAAATACTTAAGAATAACTATTACAAATGTGCAAAAATTATACACTAAAATCTTAAAAATTTGGTAAAAACAAAGAAAATATGTGCATATGGAAAGACATCCAATTTTTATGAATCAGACTTAAGATCATTAAGCTAAACTCCTAACTTGATTCAACGATATCCTTATTAGACCCTAGCTGACATTTTTTTTTTTGTAAAATACATGAAACTGATGGTGAAAATCCATGTGGAAATACACAGGGCCTAGAATAGCAACATGATCTTTTAAAAAAAGAACAAAGTTGGAAGGTTCTCAATTTCAAGACATAGTTGGAAGGTTCTCAATTTCAAGACATGCTACAAAGCTAAACTAATCAAAATGGAACAGTAGTGGCTTAAACATAAGAATATAGATCAATTGAAATGAATTTCTGAAACTAATTTTTTTACAGTTATGGTCAATTGACATTTGATGTGGGCACCAAGATATTCCATAGCAAAAAAATATTCTTTTATAAATATGGTTCTTCAACAACTGGATGTTTACATGCATAACAATCCCAGGAGGCCTGTCATGTAAAGTCTTTGTATTAATATTAATAATTGCCTGCAGGCAGGCCTGAAAAATCACAAATGAGCTTTTTGCCCAGTAGGGAGATGTGCTCTACCTTCCCTGTATGTTTTTCTCTCTTCATACGTTTCTTTACATATATTATGAATTAGATATAATATGATTATAATTTTGATTTATTAATGAGAATACACATATATATATATTTTTCAATATATATATATTATTTGAACAATATATATATATATTGTTCAGCAGGTTCCTAACGATAGACTACGTAAGTTTTTTTTGGATTTATCCTCCTTTGTGGTTGATGATTTTCTAAAACCAGAGACGTGCTTGTTAGCATCCTTCATTAGCATTGAACAGCTACTGTGTCATCTCTACCAGTATTGCTTTTTTTGATATGCCCTTTCTCTCTTTCTGGAAATCCAGTTACGTATAGTTACATGTAAGATGGATCTTCTGACTGTTTCTCATGTTTAAGTTGTTCTATGTTTGTTTTCACAGCTTGCAGATCTTTGAATTTTTCTGTTTTGGAGTGTATCAATCTTATATTTTTTCTTAGGTCAATTTGCTATAAAAACTGTCCAATGAGATCTTTACATTCAGATATGTTAGCCTGAATAACTAGCATGTAAATTTCATTCCTCTTACACACACTCTTATATTGTCTTCAAATTTTCATTATTTATGGATTAAACCTTGATTTCCTAATCGACCTTTACCACGTAATTTAACTTTGCTATGCAAAGTGGCCGGTTAGCACCTTGGATTACACTCCCTTTATCACTCTGCCTCCTCCACATGTGTCAGTTAAGTCATGATATTTACATGATTGTTATGCAATTGGTTGTTATGTCCTTCTTGGACATGGTTTTTAATTATTTTCGAGAAATGCCTCTCCATTTAATCTCAGAAAAAATAAATATTACAATTCCTTTTCTCTTCTGATCTCTGGTTGAGCATGAGATTTCATGTTAAATCATTCATTGGACTTCATCCCCATGGCAACAGTAATCACTAGAGGCATCTGCAGCAGACCTTTCTGGATAAATGCTGGAAAAAAAAACAATGCCTACCTCACTGGGGTTTTCAAGTCTCTAGATTGTATACCTTCGGCTGGTGGAAGCCATTTCTCCCACAATAATCAGGAAGCCTAATGGTAGAGTGACATTTATGACAGAGAAGATTACAGCTAATAGATGGATAAATATGGAGAATTAACGATATAATATGGGTCCTTGGATCTAGCAACTTACACACACGGGTACAACACTAGCCTTGCAAGTTACTTGAGTCAAGAGATTCCTTTTCTTCATGAACATACTTTTGTTTGTGTTATGTATGACCAAAGTGGCTCAATTGAAATAAATATCAATATTCACACTTCTGATCTGTGACCAGGGGATCCAAATCTATATTGCATTATTATAATGTAGATGTTCCTCACTGTAGAACCAAGTCTTGAGACAGAATTTTATAATTATTTGTTATTCAGTCTGTGCCATTGAAAGGAGATGTGACAAGTATCATAAAGCAAATGTGTTAAATTTATATCAAAATGATGTCAAATATTAGCTTTCCTCATACTTGGACCATTACATTTCCCTTTTATCTGACAAGAATAAATATTAAGCCTTCACTTTGTTAGTCATGCTGTTTTCTCCATAGAAATGCTTTCTTTTTCTTTTAGAAGATGTTAATTTTTTCTCAGAGCCCTCCTTCAAACGTGCCCTTTTAATAAGCTAATTACTTTGGGAGTCTGCTGCATAAAAGCCATTCTAGAATTTTGTTCCATCTTTACTGCCTTATATCTAATGTTTTCTACACTTAGTTTTTCTTTTCTTTTTACTTTCCAAATGAGAGGCAAATAAACTGAATTTTTTACATACACAAATTATGTGTTTTCACATTTTATTTGTTAATATGTTATTTAATGTTAACATAAATATTCATACCTAACGTTCATTTTGATTTATAATTCTCTCTTTTTTTTTTTGTAGAGACAGAGTCTCACTTTACTGCCCTTGGTGGAGGGCCGTGATGTCAGAGGACTCACAGCAACCTCCAGCTCTTGGGCTTCTGCGATTCTCCTGCCTCAGCCTCCCGAGCAGCTGGGACTACAGGTGCCTGCCACAATGCCCGGCTATTTTTTTGTTGCAGTTTGGCTGGGGCTGGGTTTGAACCCGCCACCCTCAGTATATGGGGCCAGTGCCCTACACACTGAGCCACTTATGGTACATCGGCACCCTTAGAAGCCACTGTTATACTTTCAATTTTAAACAATCTGTTCTATAATACATACAAGATAATACTTTTCTTATTGGTCTTGGAACATAGAGTGGCCATGCTATTATTTGGTTAAGAATTCTTATTTACTCTAATATATAAAGCCTATACAGGCTATATGTGAGCATATTTATAATAATAAAAGTTTGAGATACACAAAAATCAAAAACAAAGTTTCGCAAAGGGAAACAGAAGAAAGTCTCCCTGAAAAACCAGTAAGTGAAGCAAGTTGAAACTCATACAGGTGAACCAGAAATGACACTCTCAACTGGGTTTCTTGGAAGTAAAATAATGGAGCATAACACAGTCTCAAGATTTCTGCAGTGAACCATACATTTGTATATTTATATTGATGTGCTATATATTCATACAATAATCCAGATATGCACTTATAAATTAGAATTACTTCATATACAATTCTTTGGGGGCTGATTATTAAATAACACATCTGAATAGGGAGGAATGCCTTCAGTGAAGATACGGTATACCATTGCTTATCAAGCACTGCTCTGAGCACCAGGATGAAGTGTTTAGCAAACGTACAAGGGTTCTCTGGAAATATGCTTTTTGATAGTTGTGCATGCAAATTATATTAATTTTTTTATTTTTTATTTTAAAAATATTAGGAGGTGATAAATCTAGCTATACGTTTAAATCAATTTTGTGGAAACATTACATACAATTTTAATAATAGAAAAAATTGAGTTAAAGGTGGTAGGGTCAGAAGATTGTACAAATATATTACTTATTCTATTAATAACCCTAAAATATTATTTATATACTTATCACCTTCTTTATCTATCTAACATTATTCTGTCAATATATACATATATACTATTGCATTTATTTTTATAAGATTCTATGAGGTTGATATTATTATATTTATTTTTTCATGTGGAAGCTGTGTATTAAATATATTACCCTTTAGGTTATCAAACTGATGTGAACACTGTGGTTTTATTCAATGTCTCTATGCTCTAAGTGTATAGTATTTTTAATTCAATAGTATATTACATGTAGTTGAAATTATAAAACTGGGGTGCTATGGCTGGAATGTATCCTCCAATTTTAAAGTTGAAATTTAATTGCCATACTAACAATATTGAAAGGTGGGACTTTCAAAAGGTGTTAGGGTATGAGGGAATGTCCGAATGCCATTTTGAGGAAAATTGGTTCATTAACGTGGGAGTAGGTTCCCCCTCTCAACCAGCAGGATGACTTCTACCAGGAGACAGCGAGAAGGCCATTCACAGAGGTTGGCAACGTAGAATTGGACTTCCCAGGTTCCAAAACTGAAAGCCAGTGTAATCCTGCTCATTATAAATTACCCCATCTGCCTGAAGGACTCTGTTACAGCAACTGCAAATGGACTGCAACAGAAACCCATGGCAAGGAGCTGCAGGGAACTCTGAAACAATACCGAGATTACTTCAATGGTTGGGGTCAGGATGTTCGTACAAATATTAACAGTAAAACAATTCTGATGAGAGCTCAGATGGAGGTGAGGAACGAGGGCATTGTCGTAAAGACCACCCTTGTTACAAAGTGACAAAGAACATTGCTGATTTGTGTTTATATCTCAGAGACTTATGCAAGGCCAAATTTAAGAGCAATAATTGGGGATATGTGGGGAAAAAAAATCTGTAAGCAGCAAAGCAATGGAGGGAATTGAATGACTACTTTTAACTACCTATAGTAAAATACAATAGATGTGAAATGATTTAAAGACAGATTTTTTTTTTTTTAAAGTAACAAGATGTAAAGATTTGGAAAATTTGCAGCCTGGCCATGTAAGGAACAGAAAAAGTGTGCAAAAATATGGCCAGGAAACCAATTGATAAAGAAATTAATGTGTTAACCATCAAGATAGTGGGAAAAATGACACCTAGGTAATTTCAGAGACCCCCAAGGGAGCCAATAGAGAGGTCAGGGCATCAGCAGGAATCCACGTTTACTGCCCGGCCCCACCTCTCTTTTCTGCTCTTCACATTGAAGTGCAGCGCCCCTTGGCTGCTCCACCCATGATGCAAGTGGACCCAGGTTCAGCTCCAGAAGGCACAAGAGGTAAGGTCTTGTGCTGCTAACCCTGCAGTGGTAGAAAGTTCTCAGGCTGTGGAGGCAAAGCTGTCTCCACCTACATTTCAAAGAATGTGTCTGGCTGGTCCGTCCTAGGCAGAAACCTGCTGCAGAGGAGGAACCACGACAGATAATCCTCACCAGGACCAAGCCTTGTGTGGCAGAAGGTGTGGGGCTTTCCCCCAGACTCCAGAACTACAGAGCCACCAGTGGGCAGCTCCACCCTGGAGAGCTGCGGGCGGGAGGCCCCCTGGGAGAGGTGCTGCAGCAGCTGAGCCCAGCAAAGCCACGGGGGCAGGGCTTCCCATGGTCTCCGGGGCCTGAGCACCTGCCCCTATGTATCTAGGAGGCAGAACAGAGACTCAAAAAAAGATCACTCCCAAGATTGAAGAGCTCATGTTGTTTGCCCTGTTGGGTTTTAGAATTATTGAGACCAATATCCCTTTCTTTTTGCCTGTTTTTCCTTTTTTGGGTTGGTGTATCTACTCTATGACTACCCCACCATTGATTTGGGAAGCAGATAATGTGTTTGATTTCACAGAGTCGCGGCTGCTGGAGAATGCATCTCGTGATGAATAGTGCCCTTATATTCTCCCATACCTGATTTAGATGAGACTTTGAACTTGGAATTTTAAGTTGATATAAGTTAAGATGTTGGGAACCATTTGGATGAAATGAATGTATTTTGTATGTAAAAAGAGCATGAATTTGGGGAGGCTGGGGTGGAAAGCTATAGACAGAATATTTTTGTCTTCTCTACAAGATATTCCAAAAGTCTCCATACCTAGGGAAAATTAACAAATGCACATAACAACAGATACATCAGAATGTGTTCACTGTGAGTGTGAAAAAAGACTGTGGTGTAGAAAAAGGTGGCCAAAGGGGGGATGATATTTTGTAAATAATTAATATTTTGAAAATAAAAATGCATGTAGCTATATTACCCATTTTTCCTTTGTTTGGAGACTTTTAGCATACCCTCTATAGTGTTGAAACTTAATTGTCATTGTAACTGTACAAAGTGGGACCTTTGAAAAGTGTGTGGGTCACAGGGCTCCGCCCTCATGAGAGAATTAATGACACCATCCCGGCTGTGGGTTCATTCCCTCTCGTTCCCTTTCTCACCCCCTCTCTGCTCCTCCACAGTGTGATGCCCTTTGCTGTGTTCTCAGGGGACCAGAGGGCCCTCCCCACATCCCAACACCTTGATACAGGGCGTCGCTGCCTCAGAACTGGGAGCCAATCAAGTTCTGTTCATTAATTGCCTACTCCGTGGTATTGTTACAGCAGCCCAAAGCAGACTGAGGCATGGGAGTTCACTATTTTCTAAAACTCAAGTTTGAACCTTGAAATTCGGGCAAAATATCTGGAACTTATGATTATTTTAACGTGGTTTCTGCTTTCTCTCATACTAAAAATAAAACATAAACAAACTTACTTTGTTTTCAGCAATAAAACTTTGTATTAGCTTCTCACAGTTGTAGGATACAGGTTAACCTAATGTGTGCTTTAAAATGCACCCCATGACTTGTTCCCTCTCTTTTGCTGACCTCACTTTTGTTAGGCCTCCATGAGTGTACTAAGATCCAATTACATTTAGATTTTTTTTTTTCCTTTTCTTGCACTTGCCCTATTCCTTTCCTGTTATACGAAGTTGTACATCCAATTCTGTTGGCATGAAATACTCTGGCCTTACCCCTTCTTCAAGCTGACTTTTCACTGACTATTCATTTTCAGGTCAAGCATTACTTATGCCAACATTTTTTTCCCTAAATTTTCAAGGCCAGCTTATGTATCCTTAATTCAAGCTTTTTTTTTTTTTTTTTTTACTGACTTTCTTTTTCAACTTTCTTTTTTTTTTTTTTCCAACTTTCTTTTCTACTGTACTTCTTAATTACATTTGATCACTAATTTGGTTGTTGCACTACTCATCACCTGCTTCATTCTAAATTCCACAAGGATGTAACCTGTGCCAATCTTGTTCAAAATTCATCTCATGCATTGAGTCTGGTATCCGGTTTCTATAAATAGTTATTGAATGAATGACTTCTTAACTTGACAACACAAGTAATTTGTTTTAAATAAGAGTCATATGAGCTATAACTTACTGAGTAAAATAAGAAATACCAATGAAATCTACTCTGAAATGAAATTAATAGAAGGCTTGTAGGGATTTCAATTGTAAGATTCTATAAATCTATACTTTGGATTTATTTTATTGTGCAAAAAATAAATATAGTATTTCAAATGACTACTATATATTTATGTCTCTATCCTCTCTATCCACATATTAAATATGTCAGAATATTATGTTGTATGTATATGTAATATATTTCAACAGGACAACACAAATCAGTAGATATTAGAAGATAGACTATCCTAATTAACTTTCAGATACAATGTTTATTTCTCTAACTGTTCATATCCTTTTTGCATTGTATAAATTTGAAGACCTGCTGGCCTGAATAGACACAAAAATTCCATGATGTAAAAAAGATATAAACTTTGTAGATTTTACAAAAAACAATTTAAGGTAAGGTCATGTCTCATTTAATTGAGTGTTCTTGTGTTAATGATTGAAAATTAGAGAAAGAAGTTGGCCTGCACCAGACCACTTGTCAGGGTCTCATTACAGAGAGTCAAGTCAAAAGTGTGCATGTTTTTCAAAAAATGATCTTATTTCTGTTCTGGGCCAACATATTCAATAGAAGGCAAGGGAATTTGCGTCAAATTTCCAATGAGCAAGGGAATTTTCCTAATTAACAGGATCACACAGGGAGTAAGAAAAAAATTATTTAATGTAGGCTGTTACTAATTAACTCATTTCAGTACAAGAGGCTGAGGCATTGATTACTGTTCCTCTTTGTGTGTGTCTCCAACACTGGTTAATGGTAATGAAAGAAACTTCTAATGCATAGCATCCACAGTAGAAATCATAATTTTCAGCTTTACTGGAGGAACTCTACTTGTCTAATTATAGGACCTATTTTTAATTTGTAAAATATATAAATGTTGTTGCTTTTATTTCATATAATATTAATCAATTCAGTATACATGCATTCTGAAGAAAAACATTGTAATACTTGTTCTTTGTTTTTTGTTTTTGTTTTACTTTGTTGAAAACTCTATAAAAATGTTTACGGTACTGTTAAACTTTTCTAATCACTTATTTATTGTCTTTCTATCAAATCATGAAATATTTAAAGTTCTGCATCTTTTTATCACTGTGCAACAGCAGCTTGTATGCTGCCTGATTTTTGTTAGTTACTTGTTAAATCGATTTAATGAATAGCCTAGTTGATGCGCTCCTTACCAGCACTAAACATTAAAGATAAAGTAAGGATTATTGGGAAGAAGTTGTGAACCCAGATATAGAAGATAATATGCTCTTCCTTAAACTCTCAAGACTGCATATTTATATAAAAAGGAAACAAAAAAGCCTCCCAGGTGATTTTGTAACAACTGGAACATTGATTAAGGAAGTAGCCAAGTTAGAAAATAAAAGCTTTCTGGCTTTAGCCTTTTGAATAAACCAAGTCTTGTGCTGATCTCAGATTAGTCACTCTGTGTTGTTACCAAATGAAGGGAGGACCTGGATTTCCACAACCAGTCTATAGTTTCCATGCTTCAGAAGCATTCACTATGTCAAGAATGAATCACTCCCTATGTTTGTACCACTCACTGCTCTCTTCTGGGTGAGGTCTCTTGAATCAGCTTAGGCTAAGTTGCAGATGAACTAGGACATAAGGCACTTATTTAAATATTGAGTATAAAATCAGAAGGATAGAATTTTAAACACTAAGTCTAGCAGTGAGGACTTTTTTCTGGAATACTTCAAAACCTTTCATGTAATTTGCTGCCTGAACATAGCCACAAATTTAATTTTGTTTTGTTTTCTGCATAAGTAGTTTTTTGTTTTTTTTGTGTGTGTGTGTGTGTGTGTGTGTGTGTGTGTACAATTTATTAAAATTGCAACACGAATATTATGGTCCCCTGTATTTAATTTTTTATCTATATTTTATAATGTGAAGTTCAAAAGATAAAAGTAGATAAATCCTATAGGAAACAGTGGGGAGCAGCAGAAATAGGCAGGAAAATCTTTGAAATTATGAACTTCATTACAGCTTTAGAAATTTTCCTGTCTGACAATTCTACTGGGTGAAAAGTGAAGTAAAATAATTTGACATCTCTCTCTGAGTTTTCAACGATATAGGCAGATAAAAATCTATGTTCAAAAAGCAGGAAACTTATAAAAGGAAATAGATGAGTGCAAAGGGAATGCGATGTTAAATGAAACAAATGTGTAAATATGTTTCTCACCTCTTCCCGGTCATTGAAGGGTGAGTGAGTGTCCTGGAACCTAAAGTTTCTTTCTTTCCAGAAGATAAGATTTCCATGTATAAGTTTATTCAACTTTCTGGAGCTGAACAATTTGGAATATCTTTAAAACAAAGGTCCCATAGTAGATAATACCTCAAACTTTTCCTCACTTTAATTTTGTTATATTATCTGATGCAAGATAAGCTTTTATTGTTATGTTGTCAGTTGGTAGGTAGAGTTTGTGTGTGTGTGTGTGTGTGTGTGTGTGTGTGTGTGTGTTCACCCAATTAGTTAGAATTTTTTGGGACTCAAAACTTGATCAATACTTCAAAGTTGATGTAAGTGGCAGATAGTTAAGAGGAAATAAAATGATCTCTAAACCAGTAAAGATGATTTTTGTGTGTATTATGTTCAAAGTTTTAAGTATGTTAGGAATTTAATTAATTAATTAATTATTTAATTTAATTTTTTTGTCTTAAACAACTGAAATTTATTTCTCACAGTTCTTGAGGTTGGAAGTTCAAGACCAAGGTGTTAGCAGGTTTGGTCTCTTGTGAGGAATCTTAGCAAAGCATCACAAGAGTGGAGAAGCAAGAATCAAATGTACTCAACTGTAAGAGAAAGGCAGTAGGTTCCAACAGCACTTTATTTATTTATTTTATTACTATTATTATTATTTTATTATTATTATAGATAAAAATATGCACCATAGATGTGGCCCAACCCATCACCCTCCCTCCACCTAAACCTCCCCCCTCCCTTCCCCTTCCTTGGTCCTTTCCTAATAGTCTTGTGGTATAGTTGGGTTATAGCCTTCATGTGAAAGCTATAGTTTACCTTCATAGTAGGGCTGAGTACATTGGGTACTTTTTCTTCCATTCCTGGGATACTTTGCTAAGGAGAGTATGTTCCAGCTCCATCCATGTAAACATGAAAGAGGTAAAATCTCCATCTTTCTTTAAGGCTGCATAGTATTCCATGGTATACATGTACCACA